>JAQZBX010007462.1:0-50503 GCA_029593785.1 Cabassous unicinctus
CCATCTGGGTGTGTTGGGAGGGCAGGTAGGGCTGGTTTTGGTGTGCACTGGAGTGGCTTGTTGGTGTCCCCTGCCCCCTCAGCTAGAGTAGCTCAGCTTTTATTAGTATATCCTTCTATGTCAATTTTATTTGAACAAAGGGTTCCAGCTGAAAATTCTGAAACCGACTGGGCACACATGGTCCAGCTACCAACGTCTAATGACTTAATGTCTATTTCAGGTCAGTGAGCTGTGCTTGTGCTGATACCAATATTCACCATTTAATGGCTGGTTAATTTAGCTGATAGCCGTTGCCATTTAAATAGGTGGTTAGCATATCAAAATGGAGTTTTCTAGGACTGATGCAGTGATAAATTTTGCTTTTTGCATTTTACTTTTTGTAGCCAAAGTTTAGTTACTGATATTTTATTTTAAAAGACTCATTGAGGGGAGTGAATGTGGCTCAAGCGGTTGAGCGCCTGCTTCCCACATGGGAGGTCCTGGGTTTGGTTTCCAGTGCCTCCTAAACAGAAACAAAAACAAACAACAAGCAAAACACACGAAAAAACTGACTCAGGGGAACTGATGTGGCTCAGTGGTTGAGTGCCGGCTTCTCACATTTGAGGTCCTGGGTTCAATCCTGGGCCCCTGGTACCTCAAAAAAAAAAAAAAAGACTCATTGATACTAAAGTTTCAGGTTGAGAGCAGAAGTTTACATATTCATTCTATCATCCAAGAAAATATTTGAAAAATCCCCACTATGCATATGTTACAGAGGGACGCCCTATAGCTAATATATATATTGAACATATTCCCTGCTTAATGGAACTTAATGAGTGGTAAATACAGGGCAAGTTTGTTCCTCAGGCAGGTAAGAGACAAAGTCTCAGGACTTGTTTAGTGTGGCAAAATACCCCTTTAAGTTGGCCAGGGTTTTCCAGGGTAGAGTCAAGACTTGAACTCAATCCAATTTCTGCTGTCTTCTTGTGCTCAGGCTTCCAACAGTCAGTTCTTTTCATTTTCACAATATCACATTGAAAGAGTTTGGCTCATCTTTGATATCTTCCCAATTTTATCTGTAGGGAAATGGAAGACCCCAGCCACGTATTTTTCCAAAGTTTTAGGAATTTTGTGGAAGGTGCTGTCCCTGCATCCCATAAAGCATTATTAGTGAAGACCCTCTCAGAATTCCTTCCAGGTCTCTGATTAAGGAAAAGTTTGACTTCCCCCATATCTTAGAGACACCTCAAATTTTATAACGACCATGTTTTCCTTTTTTGCTTTGACTGCTAGGAAGCTCAAAGGCCAAATTTTAGCCCATCTCCATTAGCTGACTAGAACTAAATGGCTTGAATGTTATGTTATTGTCAACAAAAGCTTTATTATTTTTCCATCTGTGCTTATAATTGTATTTTTCCTTTGTTCTGATCCTTGCAAACATTTATGTCTCATAGATCCTTTTTATTATGTGCATTTTTGTACAGTGTCTAACTGCTTGTTGGGAAAAGGTTCTGGTGCAAACAAATACCAGAGAGGTTAGTGGTTTCCCTAAGTCACACAGGAATGAATACAGTAAAAAAATCTTTCTTGTGACAAAAGGGAGTTTTCCCAGACATTTTGATAATAACTATGACATCTGCTACAATGCATTTACCTTGTAAACTGCTAAAACTTCATAATATCTCCTTGGCAAGGTTCATGTAACTTGTTAGCTTTCATTGCAGCTTTCTTACTCTTCCCTGAAAGTCTGCAATGTTAAGCAGACTGAATCCATCCAGCAGCATCCACGGACAGGGGTAAAGGAAAAGAGGCTCCCACGGCCTTTTGTGCTGCGGGGTTCGGCATCTGTGGTCTTCCCGGTTGTGGTAACTGCCATCACCTGTGCATCCTTTGAGCACCCTGTCAGTGTTTGCTGAGCCTCTGTGTGGCCCTGAGATCGAGGTGAGAAATGGCTTGTTAGGTCACTCAGGAAGCGAGTGCAGAAGAGCAGGGGGCAGAGAGGGTCTGGAACCTGCCAGAATCATCTTATCTTTCACTTGCTTCCAAGCAGAGTCGTCATTCTCCAGAGGCTGATAGAGGGTCTATTTTCAAAAGACTTCTCCAGGGAAGGAGGTTTCATAATGCAGTAATTTCTAACCTTTTTGATGTGGAGACATCCTATCAGCTGCTTTTTTTATTTTTTTATTTTTTTATTTTTTATTTAAAAAAAATTTTTTTTATTTGTAAAATGATATATAAATACATATGCATATATATCAGCTGCTTTTGACATTGCTCCTTCCCTCCCTACCTTTTTATGTAAAGGTAAATATCATATGACTCAGGGGCCTTTGTAATAGCTTTAATTCTTTTCATAATTTGATTATTATCCCCCTTTCCTCACCATCATAGACCTGGGGAAAGTTGGATATACATAGCAGGTACACAAAACTGTACCCAAGTAGCAACTCTATAATGAGTTCTAATTTGAAAACCGTTCAGGAAGTCCTTCTCTATCTCTAACTGCTATCCCTCCTATTGCATTTTATTTCATTTCCTCTAGGCCTTTCCTCAAAGGGGATGAGTATCATACTAATATCCAGATAATTGGAAATACAGCCAACTTTCAATTGATTATAAGTAGATTATGGTGCAGTTTATCTCTGGCAAATCTTGCTTTCATCTCTTAGTTAACATCTCTGTTGCTTACTTAATTTCTTTATTGCTTTTATAGCCATTGCCATCTGCTACTGAAATTGGAGTTTAGCAGGAACTAGAAGATTGAGACTTTTAAAATGAAAATAATTATTTCGAAGCTAATGTGGCTGGGAAAGGTAGCAATTCTTAGAGGAAAGGTCAGCTCTGCTTAAAATGACCATAGATACCTAGAGCCAGTTTGGCCTTAGCAATCATCTAATCATCTTCTACCAGGTTTAGTGATGAAATCAAGGCCATGATCAGGTAAGGGGCTTGTCAAATGTCACAGAGCTGCTTGGAGGAAGCTCTGAGGCTAGAATCCAAGCCTGGCGACCTTTATAGCCTATCATATTTCTTTGTACCAGTGCGAAAGTTGACACTGCCCATTTCTAACAAGGAATATATGGCTGAGCAGAATTGCACTGTGGAACAAAACTGAAAAAATGGGGTCATTCTTAGCTTCCCAGCTCCTCTGGAATTTTGTCTTATGGTGCAATTTCATGATTCTATGTGCGATATCGTGAGTAACTAGGACATCGAGCAGCCCCAGAAGAAAAGAGAAACAGAACCACAGACTGCAACACATATAATCCAAAATAATTTGACCCACAGAAATTATTTTATGTTTATCTACTGTTTGGATTGCCTATGTGATGACTCTCTTGCATTTCTGTAGATGATGAGGAATTGGTGTTATTTATGCCTTCATGTAGGAGGCGGAGTATGTGCAACATCCTCAGCATCTGGACCAAGTCCAGTCTGTATTTTTTTTCCCCATCTGCTCCTGGTATTTTAAGTAAAAATGTTTGTATCTGCATCCCCCAAGCCCAGTTGTAAATTGTAAATCATGCCATTATATCTGGTAAAACCACAATGTCTAGCAACAATTCACAAAGCCACAAAGATTCTCCGGAGTAATTTTCCTGTTCTCGTTGATCAATTTTATATTTTCCCCTTGGCCATATGCACACATTAAATGGCACTAATTCAGTGAGAAAACTCATAAGGGATAATATTTCAAGTGGCACAAATGGCAGCGATGCCTTTACAAGTAGCTATTTTATAATTACCTCTGCACTCTACCTGAAACTGCTGCTCGCTGTTATTTCAGATGAGTGAAATGGATGCAGAAACTGGGTGGGGGGTGGGGAAGGTTTTCATTAAATTAGGTGTAAAAACAGGAAAATCTCAAGTCAAACATCGTGTGGCTGCAATGATTTCTTTCTTTGGGTAAGGATTTCTGTTATCTGAGCTGGGGAGATGGCAGGTGGGGAGAACAGGCTAGTACTGGCTAATCAGGATGGGGCCTTACAATTGAATATCCTCCACTCAAAACATGATGACAGGAATTTATCAAGGTCATTGATTTCTTCTTTTAATTTTTTGATTAATTTTTTGAATGAGTATTTTTTAGTAAACTTTTAAATTGAAGTATAACCTACATAGAGAAAGATACATAATTCATGGTTATATAGCATGATGATTTTTCACTAAGTGAACATACCTTTGTGACCATCACGTACATAGAGAGAACCTTATCCTCCCTCCAGAATGTTCCATCTTACCCATTTCTGGTCATTGGCCACTCTCCTGCAAAGCAACTACTATTCTGACTTCTATTGCCATTCATTATTCAGTATGTACTCTTTTGAATCTTCTTTCTTTTACTCAACATTATGCTTGTGAGATTCAACCATGTTTTTGAGTATGGCAATAGTTTTGTTCATTTTCCTCACTGTGTAGTATTCCATTGTTTGTGTCTATATATAGAAAATTTACCCAACCATTCTACTACTAATAAACATTTGAATTGTTTCCAGTTTTTTGGCTTTTATGAATAATGGTGCTATGAGCATTTTTGTACATGTCTTTTGATGCACATTACATGCATTTTGGGTATATTCCAAGGATGAAATTGCTAGTTCATAGGGATTGCATATGTTCAGTTTTGTAAAGATTGCTGAACAGTTTTTCAAAGTGGTTGTACCAATTCACACTCTCACCAACAGTGTGAGAGTTACAGTTGCTTCGTATCTTAGTCACTCTTTTGGTGTGTAATGGTATCTCATTGCAGTTTTAAGTTTCATTTCCCTGATGAACACTGATAATGAGCACTTTTCATGTGTTTATTGGCCATCTGAATATGTGCTTTTGAGAAGTGCCAGTACAAATCTTTTGCCTATTGAAAAATTGGGTTTTCTGTTTTTCTTTTTTGATTTGTTGTTCTTTATGTATTCTGGATACAAGTCCTATATCATGTGTGTGTATTTATATTTATATAGCAAATATTATTTTCCCCACTATGATTTACCTTTTCACTCTCAATGCTATCTTCTTTTTTTTGAGGTACTGGGCCTGGGGATTGAAACCCGGACGTAGTGTATGGGAAGCTGGCGCTCAACCACTGAGCCACATCAGCTCCCCTGAGCTGGTTTTTTGATTGGTTGCTTGTTGTTTTGTTTTTGTTTTTATTTTTATTTTTTTATTTATTTTTTATTTATTTTATTTTTTTTTGTTTTTGTTTTTAGGAAGCACCGGGAACCAAATCCAGGACTGTCCATGTGGGAAGCAGGTGCTTAACTGCTTGAGCCACATCTCCTCCCCATCAATGCTATCTTTTGATGAGCTTTAATCCTTAATTTTAATGACATAAATTTACCAATCCTTTCCTTTAAGATTATTGATTTTAATTTAATAAATCTTTACATATGACGAATATATTCTGTTATTTTATCTTGTAGAACTGCACTGTTCAATTTGGTAACCACAAGCCGCATGTGGTTATTGAAATTTCTTTTTTTTAATTTAAATTTTGAAATTTCTTTTAACAGCTTTGTTGAGGTTTGATTGACCTACAATAAAGTACACTTTTAAAGTGTACAACTGGATAAGTTTTGACATATGAAGCCATTACCACAATTGATAGAATGAACATATACATCACCCCCAAGTTTCCTTGTGCCCCTTTTTAATCTCTCCTTTTTATCTGTCCCCCTATTTTCAGGTAACCACTGATATGCTTTTTGTCACTATAGATTAGTTTGTATTTTCTAGAATTTTCCATAAATAATATCATATAGCATCTACAGGTTTTTTTTTTTTGGTCTGGCTTCCTTTACTCAGCATAATCTTTTGAGATTCATCATGATGTTGTGTGTATCAATAGTTCACTCCTTTTGTTGCTGAGTAATACTCCACTGTATGCATATCCTGCACTATATTTACCCATTCACCTGTTGATGAGCATTTGGGTTCTTTCCAGTGTTTGGCTCTTACACATAAAGCTGCTATGAATACGTATTAGTTTTCTTTGGCTGCTATAACCAGTTACCGCAGATTTAGTGGATTAAACAGCACCTATTTATTATCTAACAGTTCTGTAGGTCAGAAGCCAGACATGGATCTCAGTGGGCTAACATCAGTGTGCAAGCAGAGCTGAGCTCCTTTCTAGAGATGCTAGCAGAGAATATCTTCTTTGCTATTTCCTGCTTCTAGAGGCTGCCCACATTCCGTGGCTTGTGGCCTCCTTCCTCCATCTTCAAATCCAGCAATGTTGCATTCCTCTGGCCCTTCTTCCACCTTCATGCCTCTCTCTGACCACAGGGAGGAAAGAGTCTCTGCTTTGAAGGACTCATATGATTAGATTGGGTCCACCTGATAATCCAGGATTATCTCCTCATCTCAAGGTCAGTAACCTTAATCATACCTGTAAAGTCCTTTTTGCCATGTAAGGTAAAATGTTCATGGTTCTGGGGGTTAGGGTATGATTATTCTGCCCATTCTGTCATTATTACCCCAGAAAAACATGCTTTTAAATCTAATCCATTCTTGTGGGCATGGACCCATTGTAAGTAGGAACTTTTGACGAGGTTACTTCAGTTAAGGTGTGGCCCAACCCAATCAGGATGGGTCTTTTTATTTTTTTTTTCAGGGAGAAATCTTTTTTGTCCTTTTGATTACTTAAACCACACCATTTTCTCTTGTGGCTGTTACACAAGAGAACTGGCTGAGACAGAGCCCATGTTAACACAGGCCCCAAACTAGGTCTTTCAGAGTAATAAGGAACAGTGATAACCAGCCTTTCCCTTCACTTATAGATTGAGAATCTGGGGGCTGAAATCTCTACCTTCTGAATGTAGAAAACCTGCAGTTCAATGCAAAAATGGAAACCAAAGTGTATCAGGAATGAAGTATATAATAACCTCATAGTACCTCTGTATTAGTCAGCCAAAGGGGTGCTGATGCAAAATACCAGAAGTCTGCTGGCTTTTATAAAGGGTATTTATTTGGGGTAGAAGCTTACAGTCACAAGGCTGTAAAGAGTAAGTTACTTCCTTCATCAAAGTCTATTGCCATGTGTTGGAGCAAGATGGCTGCTGGACTCTGCAAGGGCTCAGGCTCCCTCTTCCTCCTAAGGCTCCATGGTCCCAGCTTCTTCCAGTCTCAGCTGTAGACTGGCATAAGGCTCATCTCTCTCCCCGGGGCTTGTCTCTTTCTGGGTTCAGCTGCTCTGCTCTCTCTACAAGGCCAGCTCTAAACTATCAGGTGAACAGTTTGGCTCTCTTCCCGGGGCTCCAGTGTCCAAAGCTAAATACTCTGTGTTCTCCTTCTCTGCGTATTTTCTTCTTTGTCTTTGATTGAGCATCTGTTTATATAGCTCACAAAGGGGTGTGGGGCAGGGACTCAAACCGAATTGCCCTAATCATGTGGCCAAATAAAAGCCCTAATCTTGATTTAATAAAGTAAAAGTGAAACCTCTGAATCTAATACAATCTAATATGCACAGAGGAACAGACCAGTTTACAAACAAAATTCAATATCTATTTTTGGAATTCATAAACAATACCAAACTGCCGCACTCTACCCTTTGAATCCCAAAAAGACATTACAATATTAAAAACAACAACAACAACAACCCTAAATCACTAACAATTCTAAGTACAAAATCATATCACTATCAGTTTAAAGAAATACAGTTTGTCTTGGGGCAAAGTCCTGTCTGGCTGTAGACCTCTGAAACTTACAAAACCATTTATCTGCTTCCAATATACAAGGGACAGACAAAGGATAAACATTTGCATTACCATAAAGAGAAATTGTGAGGGAAGCATGAGTCATGGGTTCCCGACAGTTCCATAAACCTGCAGGACATACTTCATTAGACTTCAAAGTCTGCAAGTCATTCTTAAGATGATGGTTTCTTCTCCCTGGGGCCTCATGGGGGTCCACCCTTTCCACAGGCTAGCCCAATGGCCATTTTCTTGGTTACAGCCTCATCAAGCATCTGGGTGGTGACTGAGCTCCAGACCTCACCCTCCAAGAACATTGGGGTGATGGCCACACCTTCCCTGATCTCTGGGATAGTCTTAACCTACCTAGTACAGTGAAGTGGAGACAACATCCTCCCTAATCTTTGGTATACAGGCCCAACCCTCTCAGAGCAATGAGATGGCGACCTGGACCTGGACTTCCCTAATCCATGGGGAACAGATCCACCCCTCCCAGACTTATGGGGTGTCGAACTTACCCTTCCTAAACTTTTGGGAATGTGCTCCACCCTCTCTGTACCCTGGGGTGGCAAAAACTCTCCCTAAATAGTGGGCGGGAACACCCACCCTCTTCAACTGCAGGGGCAAACTCACCCTCTCTGTACACATGGGTGGGGTTCCTCTCTTGGCCCAAGGAGATGTCTTAATTCCAGATCTCAGCTTCCATGGTTTTCCTCTTAAAGCTGTTTTCCCTTCAATCTTTCCCCTACATGTCCCTTTTAGTCTAGGCTGATGGTGGTTTTGTTCATACAGCTCTCTCAAAAAGCTTGTTGGTTTAGCATGCAGGAAGCAGGGGCCCAAGCCATCAGACAGTAAGACTTTCCACAAGTCCTTCTTGGGTGACTGCATTTTCAATCCTGACTCATAAATTCCAAGTTTAGTTAATTCCTCAAATGGACCACTATTGTCTGGGGACTTGATTTCCAGAGGCTTGGAATTTCCAAAATTCAGTTTCTGGTTTCCTTGTACCCAACAGTTCAGTTCTCAGCTTCTCTCTCTCATCTAGCATTTTTCTATAAGCTGCAAGAGAAGCCAAGCTGTATTCTAAGTTTCTTTTGGAAAGTTCTTCAGCTAAATGCCCAGCCTCTGGTGTGCCCCAGGGAGTCTGGACCTCCTCCCAGATCTGAGGCAGGTACCAGCCAAACTCCAGCATACACTGCCCAACCTCCACCCTTCCCTGAGGAATCTGCCTTCCAACTCCTGCCTGAAGAGATTAATCCTGTCTTACCAGATGAAAATGCAAAGGAATGCCCTGAGGTCAGTAGCTTACAAGGCATTTCTAATCCTTCTCCTTACCCCACCCCCACCACCCTTCTTCTCTTCAAGACCTATTACTAGGCTAAAATCACAACAAGTCCTCAAAGGCAAAATATAAAGTGTGACTCATGAGGAAGTATGCTATACTCTAAAAGAACTGCATGTATTTTCCAATTTATATAGACAGAAATCAGGGGAATATGTGTGGGAATGTATACTAAGTGTATGAGATAATGGTGGAAGGAATATAAAGTTGAATCAGGCTGAAATTATTGATATGGGCCCACTAAGCAGAAATTTAGGATTCAGTGCTGTAGCTCGAGGGGTTAGAAAGGGCTCTAACAGTTTGTTTGGGTGGCTGACTGAAACATGGACCAAAAGATGGCCTAGTATATCTGAGGTTGAGATGCCTGATTTGCCCTGGTATACAGTAGATGAAAGGATTCAAAGGCTTAGAGAGATTGGAATGCTGGAATGGATTTACCATTTAAGACCTGCCCACCCACCCCAGGAATGTCCAGAGGACACACTTTTAACCAGGATTGTAAGGAATAAATTTGTAAGACTAACTCCATCTTCCCTGAAAGAGCTCTGTGGTTGCTCCTCTCTGTAGTCCAGATATTACTGTAGGGAGGGCTGTAATGGAATTAGAATCCTTAAACATTAAGGGGATGATTGGATCTCAGTCTGGTAAAAGTCAAGTATCAGCAGTTAATCACCAAAGACAAGGTGGGTATGGCTACTGAAATGAAAGGCAGATTCAAAGCAGCAATCAAAAGAGTCTGAGCTGCAAAGAGTTATGGCATTGGTTAATAGATCATGGGGTACCTAGAAGTGAAACACATGGGCAGTCTACTAAATTCCTTCTGGATCTGTATAAGCAGAAGAGTTCTAGGTCGAGTGAACAAAACCCTAACTCAAATTACAGATGCAGAGAATCATGGCCCCTTAATCAATTCCCAGACTTGAGACAGTTTACAGACCCAGAGCCCCTTGAATGAGGAGAAGGCCAGGTCCCCTTGGGGAAGGGTTCTGTTAAACTGCCACACTCCTCATATACAAAAGGTCAAGATGGTTTTTGAGAAATAAATACCTGATAATCTGGCCTCTTCTATTAGGAATGGCCCCACTCTGACATTTTTAAAGGAAGATGTTTTTGTTTCATTTCCCGAAGGGGTATGAAATGTACTAAAAGGGATAAAATGGGTCAGAATAAATCAACTCATGCACAAGAAACACTCCTGTGTGATGATTTTTGGTTGCCGAGAACATTCAGCACATTATTTCAAAGTGGCAAAATTCAGGGCAGTTTGAGAAAAGAGAATTTCAAAGTGGCAGCTACATTTGCTGCTAGATTTACATGGGACCCACATGCATAAAACCCCCATCTTTTTCAGTATTTGTCAAGGCGCCAAGAGCTTGATCATCAAAATAAGCTATTTTTTACATTACAGCACATGAAACAACAGAAGGAAAGAGACTTTCTTGGCGAGCAATCGAAAGACATTTTGCAAAAGGTCATATCAATCTGAAATGGAAGGCCCAGGGCCTCGTGGTCTTCATTAACTTGACCCCTCCTCCTCTTTGGTTGTGGTGGCCCCAGTGCGAGCTGTTACCTCTACACCTTCTGCTGGCTTCTTCTCTTCCTTTTCCTCCTCATCCTCCTGGGAACAGAGATCCAGGCATTTCTGCATGGTGGGAACTGGTCTACACAGTCTGGCCCTTGAAATCCTCCAAGTCTAGTGGAAGCAGAAGGCCCATCTGAACGCTTCCGCTTCCCCACAGGGGTGCTGGCCATGCCCCCAAGGCATGACAGGTCAGTTAACGTCTGCATTTGGCAGTATCAGTTCTGCTACTGTGTGCATCACCATGGTCGATGGCCACCAGCTCTGCATTGAGTCTCATGGTCTTACGTGGTCACAAATAGGAGTTGATCCTTTCTTTCTTGCCGTAATGGGCCATTGATGCAATCTCGTGCTCGGATCTCACAGTGGCGACTGCTCCACGCCGTGACTTCCCCTCAGGAGGGGTGTGAGGCTCAGAGATCTGCACCGACCGCCCCCTTCAGGCCTGGCGGCGGGCATGCCCGCGTGTTCTCATAGCCACAGCCTTGCCCCAGGATGGATCTTAATCCTCTTACTGGAGTCCTTCATGAGAGACTGAAGTTCACACACCACAGAAGTAAGAAGCTGAAATCAAAGACAGCGGAAGAGAAGGGAGAGACCAACAGGCTCCGCCATGTGCCTTGCCAGGTGACAGAGGAGTCCAGGATGCTGGCTGCCACTCCAGCATCATCTGGTTGATGCTTTGACTTGGACTTTTTCCCAGCCTTAAACTGTGAGCAAATAAATTCCCATTGTTTAAGCCGAGCCATTTCATGGTATTTGCTTAAGCAGCCTGGGAAACGAAAACAATATGCTTTATTATCCCTTGGAGAAATACTTAGAAGTGGAATGGCTGCATCATATGGCAGGTTTATATTTAACTTTTTAAGAAACTAAAAATCTGTTTTCCAAAGTGGTTGTAACATTTTACATTCCCACCGTACATTTATGAGGCTTCCAGTGGTTCCTCATACTCACCTTGGTATTGTCTTTTTTATTATTACCATTCTAGTTAGTGTGCATTGATATCTCATTGTGGTTTTAATTTGCATTTCCCAAATGACTAATGATATTGTGCATCTTTTCATGGACTTACTTGCCATTCAAGGGTTTTCTTTGTTGAAATGTTTGTTCAAATCTATTGCCCCCCCCCCTTTTTAAACTGTGTTGTTTATTTCTTTATTATTGAATTTGGAGAGTTCTTTATATATTCTTGGTTCAAGTTCTTTATCTAATATATGATCTGTAAATACTTCTTCCCAATCTGTGTCTTGTCTTTTCATTCTCTTTATTCCCTTAACAGTGTCTGCCAAAGAGCAGAAGATTTAATTTTGATGAAGTCCAATTTATCAATTTGTTCCTTTATAGATCTGCTTTTGTTATTGGGTCTAAGAAACCTTTGCTTAAACCAAGGACACAAAGATTTTCTTCTATGATTTTTTTTCTAGAAGGTTTTTAGTTTTATATTTTTCATTGAATAAATTTTTCTTAAATAATAAGAAAAAATACTACATATTTACTCAAGTGGTTTGCATCACTCCTGTTCTTCACTCATTTGTTCAGATCCTTATTTCCATATGGTATCATTTCCCGACTACTTGAAGGACTTTCGTTGGCATTTCTTGTTAGTATGGATTTCCTGGGGATGAATTCTGTCAACTTTTTTTTTAAGGTACTGGGGGCCAGGGAATGAACCCGGCATCTTGTATGTGGGAAGCTGGCACTCAGCCAGAGCCACATCGGCTTCCCTGAATTAGTTTTTTTTGTCTGTTTTGCTTGTTGCTTGTTTTTATTTTTTCAGGAGGCATCAGGAACTGAACCCGGGACTTCCCATGTGGGAGGCAGGTGCTCAACTGCTTGAGCCACATCCACTCCCTGCCAACTTTTTTATGTTGGAAAAACTCTTCATCTTACCTTCAGTTTTGAAAGATATTTTCACAGGGAATTCTGTTTAAATAGTTTTTTTTTTCTTTCCTTTTTTCTTTCAGTACCTTAAAGATGCTGCTCCACTGTTTTCTCATCTGTATTGTTTTTGATGAGAAGTTTGCTGTCATCCTTGTTTTTGCTTTCCTCCATAACTGCTTTTCCCCTCTGAATTGCTTTTAAGATTTGCTCTTTATCACTGGTTTAGAACAATTAGATTATGATGTGCATTGATGTATTATTTCTCCTATTTCTTTTGTGTAGGGTTCATTGAGCATTTTGGATTTGTGGGCTTATGGTTTTTGTCAAATTTGGAAAAATTTTCTTTCCTTCCCTTTCCCTTTGGCAACTCTAATTATTCATGTAATTGGGCATGTGAAGGTGTTCCAAAACTCACGGATGTGCTCTTCTTTTAAAAATCATTCTTTTTCCCTGTGTTTCATTTTGGAGACTTTGTATTATATCTTCAAGTTCACTAATCTTTACTTCTGGAATTTTGTTAATCCCATCTAGTGTATTTTTCATATTAGATGTAATTTTCATCTCTAGAAATTGATGGAAGTCTTTTTAACATCTTCTATGTCTCAAGTTAACTTTTTGTACAGATATAACAGTTATATCTTTTAATGTTCTTCTCTGCTAATTTTAACATCAGTGTCAGTTCTGGGATTGTTTTGACTAATTTTTCTCTTCATTATTGGTTGTTTTATTGTGTTCATTACATGTCTGATCATTTATTTTATGCAAAATTTTATTTTATTTTATGTAAAGAAGTAAATTTTACTTCTTTAGGTGCTAATCATACAAAAATATATTTTGTATTCCTATAAATATTCATGAACTTTGTTCTGGGAAGCAGTTAAGTTGTTTGAGTAATACTTGATGCTTTTGGGTCTTGTTTTTAAGTTTCTCTAGGCAGGACCAGAGCAGTGTTTAGTATAAGTTAATGCTCATGCTCTACTGTGGAAAGGCCCTCTGCGTACTTTTCTGAAGTTTTCCCTTTCCCTGCGTTACAGCCTGGAAACTCTCTCAAGACAGTTTGTTCTTTGCATCTTGTTTGCTCTCCATCTCTCAGGGATCACTCTTTGTTGCCTCATATTCAGTGTCCTGAAAACCATTGTTTCATATTTTTTTTCTCTTTTTGGGGTTGTTTCAGGTGGGAGGGTAAATCTGGTTTTCCAATCCATCTGGGCTGAAACCAACAGTCTTTGTGGCAATTTAAATGAAAATTATTTATCATGAAATGAAATAAAAATTTCAGTTCCTCAGTCATATTAGCTACATTTCAAGTGCTCAATAGCCATGTGTGTTTAATGGCTATAGTATTGGACAGCACAGGTATAGAACATTTACATTATCATAGAAATTTTGTTTGGACAACTCTGTTATAGAGATATAATTATGTTTTATAAAAATCCTGGATCTGTTGTTGCGTATGGCACGGATTAAGAGTCGAGATAGCATTACATTCCCAATATGGATGTCGAGTTGTGTTGCTTATTCTTGACCTTTGCGTTTCCACTAAACTTTTAGAAACAGCTTTTTTATTTCCAGAAAAATTCAATGACTGGAATTGCATTGAATCTATGTATCATTTATGGTAGAACCGATATCTTTAAAATTCACATTCTTTCAGTCTATGGATGTGGATTTATTTCTAGGTATTTTGTATTGGAGTTGTTTTTTGTAAATGGCATCATTTTAAAATTCCATTTTTAAATGTAATATACAAAATAGATTGCATTTCTAAATATTAGAAATAGACATTTCTGAGTTCTTCCAATGAGAGCAAATGATTCTTATTAAGAAAATGAATCATTGATCCAGCCATGAAAGAGTAGCTTACATCAAAGTAATCCTTCTATGAGAAGAATTATGAAATCTGGAGAGAATAAAAACAACAGAAAGGTACTTGAAGGCATCAGAGATCAAGAGCAACCAAGGAAGTTAGGACTTGAGGGTCCCAGATCCTGGAAAAAAGATAAATGCTCATGGAAGAGAGCTGGACTTCTGCTGCTGCTCTTTCCCATAAAGGCATTTGCCAGTAGACATCATGGGATATAGAAGCTGAGTCCAAAGCAACGACCTAGAGCATTTGGAAGGCCTATGGGATGGGGAGACAAACATTGGAATTCAAAAATACCAAGGCAGATCTGACTTAGATCAAGAGCCTAGAGAAAGGAGAACCTCCGAGAAATAAGCCTCAACTCCTGTGCAGCTTCTGCTCTTGAATTCTTAGGTTCTTGCTGAATCCTAAGTTTCACCTGAATGAGAGTCTGAGAAACCAAGTAGAAAATAGCTGCTAAGTGGCTACAAATATAAGAATTTTTTTCATCAGTATTATGGAGTGCAAAGACTAAACTTAGACCACAGGACCTACCAAAGAGGAGTAGCTCTGGTTATGCACCAGCCAGACCCTGAAGGTGCTGACAGCTGGTGGCCATCTCCTACCTACACTACCCACAGCTGGGCAGCCATCCCTTGAAGGGGGATCTGGTGGCACATCTCTCCTTGATCACGAGAGAATTAATTGCCTTTGATAAGGAATGCGTTTGATTATGTCCATAGTCAGATAGCTTGCACTGCAAGGGGAGGTGAGAAAATCTTTAGTTCCTTTGTAGAATCATTGTGGAATCCTTCCCTGTACCCCTGCCAGCTCAAGAATCCCAATCACAGCTGGCAGAAAACACTCCAAAAAACAGTAACAACATTTACTGAGCCTCCTATGTGTCAGGCACAGTGTGAGGTGCAGAAGACTTGAATGCGAGTCACAACCAAATGATGTAAGAAAATTCACCAAAAGATCTAAGAGGAGAAAAGGGATGGGGAAGTGGGTGTGAGAATGTCAGTACTTGCTCGGTCCTCCTCTCTCTCTTTTCCTACAGTGTAAGAACTTTCACTGTATTTGCTTGTAACGCAATTCTTTCTAGGCTGAAAAGGTTCTTGTAAGGTGCTATATTTGAGCTGTAAAACAATAATAGGAATAGGTACCTACCTTACAGATGCCATTATTAAATAACTCAGTATACAAAGCTATTTTTGTGTCTATGCCAATGATCTAGAAAAAATGGACCCGAGGGATACATAGAATTGGTATAACACACAATTCCATACAATTAGGTTTTACTCTGTCCTTATTCATGTAGCGGTTTCTCTACAGAAGAAAACATTTGAATGCTGCTGTTTAGACAGAAGCCAGGAAAAGGTGGAGGAGAGCTGAGGAAGGAACGATTTCCCTGCTTAGTTACCATATAATTTTTCCATTAAGCATGTAGTGCATGTAAGATACAGTGAGACATTAACCAAACGATTTAAGACATGGCCTCAACCCCTGCCCACGGTACAGTGTGTGCAGTCTGATGGGGAAGGAAACCACACAAGCAAATGATGGCATTTCCAGGCAGAGGGTGGCATGTCACTAAATTCTGTTATCCTATAGCACCGTGTGCCTTGCACACACCAAATCTGATCAAGAGGAGGAGACCGGGAGAGCCTCACGGAAGATGTGAGATTTGAGTTAGTTCTGCCAGGGGTGGGCAGACAGGCTCGCTGAAGGCTGTGCCATCAATGGAGTTTGTTTCCAGAGAACGGCAGTGATGTAGATGCTGTTCTACGTCAGGCCCCGTGCTGAGGGTTTCCCACACGTTATCTGACTTAAGCCTCATAACCACTTACAGAGGGGGAAACTGAGGCTTTGAAAGGTTGGGGTTGGAGCACCCAGAGCACGTGGGCTACACATGAGAATCACTGAGGAACAGTGAAGAACTCCTAGGCTTGGGCTCCACTCTGTTCAAGCTGAAGCTAAATCTCTAGAGAGGGCTCAGCCAATGGTAGCTTGCACAACCCCTCAGGTGGATCTGATGAACAGAGAGGGTTGAGAAGTGCTCAGCATAGGCTTCTTTATACAATATGAAATATTTTAAATGTACCAACAGTTTTAAAGACAATCTAAGAACAGCCCCCATCCCCGTATACCTAATACCCAGCTTAAGATACTAAACATGGCTGACACAGTTGAAGTCCTCAATCTCTTCTACCTCCTTCCCCCAGAGAGCCACTGACCTGCATTTTCCATTCTCATGCATTTCCTTTTAAAGGCTGGCTTCCCGTCGCCTCCGTGGGATGGGACACTTTGCCTTAAATAACAGTAGCTCTTTAAGGGCTGATTTTGAATGTGTGTGTGTGTGTGTGCTGGGGGGAGGAGGGGGACATGTTCCTTAAAGGAGGACATATTAGAATCTCTTGGAGAGAAAAAATTTGTCTAATTTGGGAAAGAAACCCAGACAATTCTGACATTGCCCCCACATCCTCATGAGTGCCTCCTCAATTATAGTATTTGTTCATTTGCTTGTTTATTATCTGTTCCCCCCCCAATGACATCACATAACTCCATGAGGACAGGTACTTTATCCTATCCACCATTCTATCCCCAGTGCCTAGAACAGTGCCTGCACTTAGTAGATGCTCAATAGACAATTTTTGAATGAATGGAAGAATCATTTAAGCATAAGCTTCTCAAGAGCAAAGAGCTCTTTAAATAATATGGTATAGTGGGGGTCAAGAGCATGGGTTGGGGTGGGGTGTAGAAAGACACCATTTAAGATCCCAGTCCTGCTACTTCTGATCTTTTGTGTGTCTTGGGCAGAGTTACTCAACCACTCTCTAAGCCTCAATTTCTTTATTTCTAGAACTGGATAAATAATAGCAGCTGCTCAATTGTATTGGGGTGAGGACTAAATGACACAATTTATGTATATGCTAAATGTATTAAATGACACAGTGTATGTGAGATTTATTTTGCCTAGTGCTTGGCAGGAAGTGAGTAATCAATAAACATTAGCTATGGTGGTGAACTTCTGAGGGGTTGTTTCTGCAGCATACCCCACTTTTCCTCTTTTCCTGGGCACGGTCCTCTTCTCCCCATCCCAGATGCTCCCCTGGGGACCCACATGTTCATACATGGCTTTGTCCCTGTAGCCACATTTAGCTCTTTAATTCTGGGCACTTGATCCATCCTGAGCCATTCAAGATACTTGGACCATTGGATCCCTTTCCCAGGTTATTTTTTTGTTGTTGTTGTTGCTTTTTTAAAGACTTGTAACAAGTGCATTAGGGACTTTCTCTTCCTCTCTTGTGGCTGACACCTTTGGATGTAGAATTTGAGAGCTGTTGGCAGCCATGTGTTCCACTAGTGAACAAGATCAAGTTGACATGTGACAGAAGCAGAAATAGGGAATGGAAACAATTTGGCAGTGTGGGAGTCCAATACCAGGCATCCCTGAGGCCCAGCCACTTCCCTACCCTTCCTAGGCTGTGGTGGCAAGGTTGCTTCCAGCCCAAATGGTGCTGTTGTTTGAACTTGAAGAAGTATCTCTTAATCAAGATGATTGATTCACTTCCATTTATCAGAAAATTGCCACAAATCTATGATGTCCATAATATTCACATGCCACTTTCTAGTGTTGTGTAGTGCACAACCTGTGCAACTGATCACAGTTTACGATGAACCAACCCCTCCTTGGCCTGAGTTGGATTTCTGTCCGTTTCAGCTAAGGGTCCTTACTAATACAGTTTTGTCATATAGTAAGATACTGTATGGGCTATAGAATGCACTGATAAATTTGTGGAATAAATATATGCTTGAATAAATGAATAGACAAATGAATTGGTAGAACCTTACCAACATACCTCCAACATGGTAACTTTTAGATTCTGGGTTCCTGGGTGCTGTAGGGACTCTTGGGTTTTAAGAGAACAGTGAATATTTTCGTCTGCCCCCTCCTCTATGTACCCCTCTAACAGGCTTCTCTTCCTAGCTTGACCCAATCAGATACAGAGCTTAAATAAAAACAACTTTTATGAATGGTGAGGTTTGTAAATTGTTCAGGCAGCTTTGCTGCTTCCTCATGAACTAGACTTGTTAATATTACTATTTGGACTCTTTCTGGAACAATAATAGTGCCTTTTTGCTTTGGCTATGTGTATCAATTCATATGGGCAACATTTTTTCAAATAAGATCGGAAGTCTGTGCGACTCACGTGAGTATCTAATTTTTTAGTCAAATCCTTGATGCAATCTCTGGATTCTGTTCCTGACACAAATTATCAAGCTCTTCCTGGGAAACGACAGCTTGTAAAGTGGAGCTGGGCAGAAGCCCTCTCATATCTGCTTTTGAGGGGGTAAGAGTCTCAGGCTCGGAGTTGGATAAAATACACTGTGCACCTGGGAATTCAAAGGAGCTGGGCTTTTTTTGCTGAGTGGGAGGTGACATGGACCAGGAAACTTCAGTTGGACCTCTTCAGTATGACTCTGTCTGTTGGTGGGTATGTCTTTCTTAGCCTTAATGTGTTTGCTAATTGCTCTTTATATGATGAAGGAGGAGGTACCTAGCTCAGCTTTAAATATGTGCTTTTTGTCATTTTAATAATAACAAACGTAATAAGCAAACATATTCTTGCGGTTGTGGAGTCTCCTGATGGCCCTTTGAGTAGGCACATTCCCTTCTTGTGGTCAAACGCATGGGCTCTGGCGCCTGGTTGCCTTGGTCTGAACTTATGCCACCATTTACCAGCCATAAAAACTTTGGTCCTTAACCTCTCTGTGTCCATCTCCTCTTATATAAAATAGATATAGTAATATGGCTTAATTCATTGGGTCATTGCAAGTCTGAAGTGGGTTAGCGATGCTACCACCTCAGCTCTTTTGCAATATACAGATGAGCAAATTGAGGCTCTGAGAAGTTAAGGGAATTGTCCAAGTCCACATACATCTAGTAAGCATCAGGACCAGATCCTAATTCTCCATGGGATGGATTGACTCCGAACCCAGTGGGGTTTCACCTCCATCCTTCTTGCTCAATACTGCAGCTCAGTCCTTTTGGCAACATTTTCTTCCAGCCCCAGTCCCACTCCTGAGTGGGTTGAATACCTGCCGTCATGATCCCAGAACCCCATGGGCTTTCCCTGGCCTATAACTGCTTGCTTGTCTCTGTCCTCTCCAGACTGCCAGTCCTTGAGGAACTTACACGTGTTTGCTGAATGAACGGATAAACCTATGAGATGTGCTAATATCCATTGGAGGGTGAAGATGGTAGTTTTTGGTCCTAGAAAGGAAATTCTGTGTTCTTACAGGGAGCAAAGATTTGATGCCCTGTGAGAAGCATGAGGGAAAAGTAGAATTGAGTCCAAGAAAATATTAGATACCTTCAGGACAATAAGCTGGGTTAGCATTGATCTTGAAGACATCTTTAACCTACCTGTGAAAATGACATCACAAAAGCAGATACCACGCCTTCTTGGAAAGTCCTCCTTGCTGCTCATGCAGTTGTTTCTGATGGAACAACAAAGTATGGCATTTCCTAGTCTTTTTCAGTTGGCCTGGAGAGGGCACACAGTGTTCTGAGATTGTTTTCCCCGATGTGAAAATTGCAGGCATTAGTTAGGCTGATATCCACAATCTTGCCTTCATTAGCTGATTTATCCCAAGTGCCCAGCACATAGTAGGTACACATTAACTATTAGCTGAATGAGTGAATAAATGAATGACCTACTATGCTCAGTGTGACTCAGCTGTGTATTGGCCCTAGATCGAAGTATAGAATCTCCCCATTTTACAAGTGAAGAAACTGAGGCCCAGAGAAGAGAAGTTCAGCCAGCTTAGTTAAAAACCCTGCGATGACAGAGACTCCTTTTTTATGTGTCTTATCACTGCTCTCCCCTGCGGCCGACTGTCGTGTGGTTGGTTGACATCAGTGAGCGACTGTGTATTAAGAATCTCACTCTATGGAAAGCCGATCCAGTGAAATGAGTAGACATTGGACTTGCCCTTGGGAAATGTGTGGTCTACAGGGGTTACTGGAATATGCACAGGACATGGAAAATGCACTCCCCGGACAAAACCAGGAAAACTGTAGGAACTAGAATCTTCATCTATACTGCCGAATCCGATCATCCCAAATGCCGTCCGATTTGGTATATTTTTCTCTAGAGAGTGATAGTCTTACCATATTTATCTTTTCTATGGCTGGTGAGAACTGACCAGAGAGAAACTCTCATGAGATTCCAGGTGTCTCTGCATGAGGAAAGGGCAGTGGACTTGGAATGCAGGGAAGCACGGAGGTCAGATGGTGGCCTTGAGGGACAGAATCTCAGGCGAAACAAAACAAAACAACACGACAGAATCTGCAGGAATCCAGGAAGCCACACCCTACTTATCGTGACCCAAGCTTTCTCTGGAGAAAGGGGCACTGAAAAGCTACAGAATTTGCTGCAGGCTGACTGCAGCCTGTTCTGGCTCCAGGTGCCAGGAACCCTTCACATTCACAGTGCACAAAGCCCTCCTGAGCCTTTCCTAATGGGAGGTGTTATCTCCATTTTACAGACTGAGAAGCCCTGTGCAGAGAGGACACTGGGCCCCTCCACCCCCAAAACTCCTCCCACCCTTGGCAAAGCAGAGGGTGAACCAGTGGAGGTGGCACAAATGCAATCCAGGTCTTCTGCTTTCCAAACCGGAGCTTTATCTACCAGGCCGTGCTGCCCCTTGGAGCCTTCTGGAGAGAATCGTGCAGTTGAAATGAGCATGAGTCCAAACTTTGGAGCCTGAGCTTCGAGGGCTTGCAGGACTCCCGACCCCAGCTCGGAGCTACCGTCATTCCTTGTGGTTTCCCGTCACAGGTCTCCACAGCTGCTCCGGGAGCCTGCAAGTGCCTTGCTCACTTCTGTGCATCAGGCAGGACTTAAACCAACCCCCCAGACTGCTCTTTTCTCCCCACTTCATTTTCCTCCTGGAGTTAGCGAAATGAAAGCACATGGCTCCTGGGCAGAACTCGGGGTCATTTTCTTTTACACTTCCATGCGTGGTGTATGGTATTTACCATCTGTATGGCACCTTCATTCATTCACTTCTTGATCCAGCCTTCCGTATTCCTACTCTGGGTCTGTACCATGCATCAACAAAGAGCATCCTGTCCTTAGTAGACAGTAGCGGGGGACAGAAATATGTCAGGATGGGCCAAGTTTTTCCTTAGAACACACAAATCCAGAATGTCAAAATGTTGCCAAACCTCTTGTTCCACAGCTCAGGCCCACCAGGTGACCCACAGGAATTCGTCTCAGCCAACACCCTCCTTCTGGCTCGAGATGAAGGTGGCAGTGTTTGTATGTGATCCATCATCTTCTGTATTCTGTGTGGCCTCCTGGGCACCCATGTGCTATCTAAGCCTTCCTTACAGATCAGGCACTTACAGATCAGGCTCTGCTGCCCCAAGAGGGCAATGCCTGGCTCCTTCTTGGGATGTTTCTCACCAGCACCCACAAGGGTCTCTCCTCTAGGAGCAGGTGGGCTCTGGGCACTGAGTTTGAGTCTCCGGGATGACCCGACGTCCTCTATCCCCTCGCAGACATCCCTCCTGTGTGGTTAGACTGCCCAGCCAGGGCTGAGGGCAGTGTCGCAGCCCCCACGCAGTTTGAATGGTCAGTCCTCAGTATTGCATGCCCTGCCAGGGCTCCTTAGGCACCTTGCCGTCTCTCTGGAGACGTTGGAGCATAGTGGTAAGAACACGGGATGAGGAATCAGACACATTGGGATCCCGGGCCTAGCTCTGTCATGCACTGGCTGGGAGGTATTTGCCAAATTCACTAATCTCAACTGTATAATGGAAATAAACATATTTCCCTTATCGGAGGGTTATGAGGACTAAGTAGGATAAGGTGTGCAAAGAGCCTGGCATATTGGTATGCCATTCTTATTTTTACTTTCTACCTGTTTTAGCTGGCTACAGATTCAGTGCAAATCTTGTGCTTCTTCCCAAGTTTTGCTGCTCAGATAAATCACATCTAAGGTGGCATGTGCTATGGGAGCTGAGAGACGGGAGTGTACCAGAGAGGAAGCTCCTGGAGGGCAAAGATGCTTCTAGTTCACGCGTAGCTCCGAGTAAGGGCTCCTTAGGAAGAGAGGAATGCATAAATGGAAACACAGTCCTGAGAAGTGTTGTCCGGTAGGCATTCAATGCGAGCTTCTTTTGTAATTTTAAAATTTCTGGTAGCCATATTTCAAAAAGTAAAAGAAATAGGTGGTAACAATATTCAACATTGTATTGTTTCAACATGTATTCAATATAAAATTAGACGCTTTACATTCTTTTTTCATACTAAGTCTTTGAAATGCAGCATGCGAATGCACACCTAGCTTGTGGCGCCTGCATTCCCAGCATAGGCTTAGATGAATGTGCCTCGCAGTTTAGTTCCACAATCACTGCATCATAATCACTGGGGCTGGGGACGGTGGGTGGCTTTTTGATAATGGCTGGCCTCTCGAGCCATGCTACTCTGAGTAAAGTTTGCAGAATTCTGCCTGCCTGTTTACAAACTGTTTATGATATGCTCGGTGAGATGGGAACAGAAATTGAGAGCAAGCATTTGAAAAGTTTTATAGCAATTTGACAGAGTAATTTTACTTTCATTGAGTCTAATCAGAAAAAAAAACTGGGGATTGTACTTTGCATGGCTTTTAAAAATTTAATGCTTTGTAAATTCATTTGTATTGTAGTTTACAAAACTGTGATGGAGTGGAAATGAATTAAGCTGGTGCTTCACCAGAGATGATTTGACAAGCACTGCTGTCGATGATTGAAGTAGAATCTCTGGTTAGGGAACTGGGAATCTGTATTTTAAAAAATCAAACAAAAAAACCAAAACAGATGATTCTTATGCGCACAGAAGTTCGAGACTTCTGAAATTAGGCCCAAACCCCTGACAAGTGTGGCCTGTTTTTGTTTGTTTATTTACTTGTTTGTTTGGTTTTCAAATTCTGTGTCCAGAGCCAGAGACTAAGGCCTGGGTGCTTTTTAGTAATAAGGGCAGCTCTGCTCACTTCAAAGACACCCTCCCAGAGCTAGTAGGAGCCCTGTGCTGCCCTCAAGTCTGACCAAGCCAGAGCAAGAGTCCCACACAGTCCTGCTGCTTCTTGAATCCCTTGTGGGTCCTCTAGGATACTAAGATTTTCAAGGTTTCCTCTGATCCTTCACACAGAAAATAAGACTTTTCAATTTCCATCTCTTGGAGCAGACAGGCAATCTTAAAAAAAAAAAAAAAAATCTCTAGACCCAAAGGAACTCTATTTTTTCTTGTCCTTGCTCAGAGCTTTTATAGAACATCTTGAGCTTTCAAAGGCAGTGCGTGTATTGATTTTTGTCCCTGACCCCAAGGGTTCATTGCTGCTGTGTTCTGGGCTGAGGTTCCTATAGAAATCCCAGTGGCCTCTACTTGGGAAGACTTGGTGATTGGATGATGTTGGAAGCAGTTTCCTTATATAAACTCTCACAGATGTCCTTTATGATTTGTCATCTTCTCTCTGTGTGATGCTTTCTTTTCGGTGTGGCTGGAAACTTTTAAATCAGTTTTCAGGCCAGAGTTTCTGCAAGGAAATGGAGATTTTTAGCTCAAGGTCTGCCACAGCTTCGTGTGGAGCTGTTTCAGGCATTCTGTGCCACTCCACCAGCCCAATACCCACCTAGAGGTAGATTTCTTCTCTTTCCATAAAATCTTAGTAGATGACTAGGTTGGCTTCTGCTCTTTGCCCAGCCTCCTCTTGGGTTCTGGAATTCTCACACCTAATGGCTCTCTTCCTCTCCTTAGCCATCACTGTTTGCTTCCTGCCACGTCACTCCTTGGAGGCTGTCCCTGTGTTAGGTGAGGCCTGCTCAGACTTCCTTGAGTGTTGACCAGGGTTGTCAGCCCCCAGTGTTGTGCTAGAGTCTGTGGTACCATTGTTGGCTCTCAGAAGAGTGTTTTGTGGGCAGCAGTGCTGTCAGAGATTGCGCTCCACCCCCTGCTCTACAGAAATGATTCCAGGCTTCACGTAAAAGCTGCGTTTTGTGCATATGGTACCCATTCACCAGCTCTCTTTTCCCAAGGAGACCTGTCCTTCCCTTCTCCACCCCAGATTTGGTGGGAGAACAGGGACTAGCCACCTTAACCCTGGCAGTCACCAACTTTCCTACTCTTCCCATGAGAAGACTGCCTTCTGCTTATATTTCTTTCCCAATCTCTTTTATGTCAGCAACCCAGGAGCCTTTCTTCTTTTTCTGCAGTCACCAAACAAAACATTGGTGAGGGCCAAACAGGCAGATTTAAGTCTTTAGTGACCAGGCCCTCACCTTGAAATGAGAAGAAACAGTAAGCTTTTGTCAGGGACTGTGTGCTGATCCATTGGTCCACTGATTCATTCATCAAACGTTCATTGAGCACCATCACTGCACCAAGCAATTTGCTAGAGACGATGGGTTTAGAGATAAGACACCACTCCTGCCCTCCAAGAATACTTGGTCTGGGATAGACAACCAAGTAAGCAGGCAATTGTAAGATAGGGTGGCAGGCACAGCACGTGAGGGAGACCCAGCATGCTATTTGAGGACAGAGTGGGAGACCTAGCCTCAGGGGGGACTGCAGGTAAGTCTTCCTGGAAGAGGTGAAGGCTGAGCTGAATCTCATAAGAGTAGGTAGGCACTAGCTTGGTGCAGAAGGTGGAGACAGGAAGAGGAAAGGGAGAGCTGGGGTGTTTGAAGCAGAGGCAACAGTGTATGAAGAGACATAGAAATGTGAGAGATGTGTGGGCAGTTGAGGAACTACGCAAATATTGCACAGTTTCTGGGGGATGATAGTTAGAGCCTAAGGATGACTTTCCCTATAGCCTGGAGGTTGTGGGGTGCACCTGCCTAAAGTGGGGAGTGTGTGTTTGTGCACGTGTGTGTTGTGTACGGTGAAGGGGAGCTCCTGAAACACAAACGATCCTACTCTGGGGCTCTTCCTACTTTTCTGACAACCTGTTCTCCAACTCCTTCTTGGGCTCCTCTTGACCCTCCTGCCTCCTCTCTGTGGCCAGCTACCAAATCTTAGCTCTTGGAATCCTGTTCTCTATAGAAATAGATGCTTTAGAGAGTTGACCTTTTCTCAAAACTTCAAACTCTGTTTTTCTGTAGCTAGCAGAGACCAAATTCCATAGTCTTGCCTTCCTGCCAGTGTTCCAAGCTGGCACTGCTGATCTCTCCTGAACATTTCACCATCAGCTAGTTTACAGTGACCACAAATTCAGATTTGCCTGGCATGGTCCCAGCTATATGTTTTGCCCTGGGGTAATTATTAGCAGTGCCCCCTTTCTCTCAAAAGTGCCTGTTTGGACAATAAATACTATGGTCATACTATGGTCACACTACATGATTCACTAAGTCTAAAACCAAACTCTTTTTTTTTCTCTACCCCTTTGCAACCCAAAGACTTCTTCGGATTTCTTTGCTTCTATGGACCATACTAGGAGGGTCTATTTGACCATGTCTTCCTCCTTAGAATTTTTCTTCAACCCATAACCTTTTAACTTTTGTTAATCTCTTCCACATTTAACCTGTTCTTTCTGCTTATGCTACTACCACTGTGGTCCAGTCTCTTACAACCTCAGGCCTCCTCCCACTCCCCAAATCTCTTCTGCATAATCTGACTTTAGGTTCAAAGGCTCAAGTGGTCTCCCAATGTCCATAAGAAAACATGGAACTAGTGCTAAACCTTTACGTCCTGAGTTGGTTTGTCTCTCTCTTTCTCTCTCTTTCTTATTCTTTGAGTTCCTTGCTATACATGGCTTGGCAGAGTGTAGATGTCCAATGTGCATGTTGCTTAAGCCAATGGAATATTGATTGACTTCAATACTGATTGACTTCAGGTCTTGAAAAACACATTTCTTCTTATCAAATTCTTATGTAGCCCCAAACAGGATACGTGCACCCTATCTCATTGCAGCCTTCACTTATCACCTCAAAAGCTATGGAGTGGCAAAAAGATCTCTAAACCTCAACTGGCCCCAAATCCTGACTCTACCCCCTAGCTGCTGTGAGACTTTGAGGAAAGTCCTTAACCTCTCTGTGAGTCAGCTGCCTCTTCTGTAAGATGGTGCTAATAATGGTACCTATCTCATGCGGTGGTTGTGGTGATTAAGTAAGATAAAGAGGGTTAAGTACTTAGGATAGCACCTGGTGTGTAGAAAGAACTCAATATATGTTCACTATTATTGTGGTCAACTTTTTTTTCCAAATAAGCAAGAGTTACCTGGTTTGCTATTGTGTCTTCTCAAAGCGAGGAGGGTTAAAGATAGTAATAGCTGAGCTTGTAGACATTCATTTGGGAATAACCATAATAACTTCCCTACCTGATTCACTCTAAAATTAGCATCATTAGGTACAATTAAACCCCATGCCTGTATGTCACTTGCTCTACCTAATTCAGGTGAGTCTTAAAAATAATCCAGGTGGGATGCTCTTATTCTCACCTGCACTAACCCTATCCTACCTTTTCTTTTATTGTGAATTTCCATCCCTTCTCTCCACTTATCTAAAACATACTCATCCGGAGATATGAATTAAGTGAGGTCCATCTTAGAGTAAGTGCCATGGACTTTGGCCCTTAACTGTCTCCACAGTAAGGAATTCAATTTTATCCTTATTTTTTAGAATGCACAGAACTAGCACATTGAGCATATAGTGAGTATTTATTGATGAATTGTTTGTTGATCACAACCATCAGGTTTACTGGAGAATATAATGACTTAGTCCTTGTACAAAGGAGCACTCATCCATGGGTCAAATCAAACCTCCAGGAGACTTGTTCGATTCTTCTACTGGGTTAATAGTCCAATGAATCCAGAACTAATGGGTGGGAGAGAGGACAGTGAGCCCATTTTCAGGCTTCTCACTAATTCAGTAGCACAACTAAATATAGTTTTGTTATTTAACATTATGAAATAGTCCTATTTTAGAGTCATTTTAAGTAACCTGTGCATGGAAGCTTCAGTATTTTATGTGGGTCACCTGGATTCTCAGGGGATATTAGAACATGAGCCAAGTATTTTTAAGCAAAGTTCCTCTTGGATTTTATTTCTTCAATGTCCTCAAACTCATTCAAGGCCAGAAGAACATGGTTTAGTCTCTAAACCCATCTGACAGGAGAAGCTAGCCTAGAACAGGCATCCTCTTCTCCCTTCTCCTCCCTCCCCTGCCGGTGCTGACACCTGCGGGCTTGCTCCCTACTGGGCACCCAGTAAAGCAGTCATGGGAGAGTAGCACATGGCCCCTGAGTCTACACTAATTTCTAATCTCGGCCTCTTTCTAGTATGAGTTCCCTTTGCTGGGTCCTTTTGGGCAAGTCCCCCAAACTCCATGTGTCTCAGCTTTCTGTCCATAACTGAAGACTAGTGGACCCTTCTCCATCAGCTTGTGACATTAGAATATGCAAGGCACAACTTCCTTGGAGTGTCTCTTTAAGGTGAGCCAGGAGAACCTGAGTGCAGGTGAGAACGGGGGCCCAGAATTGCCAAAAATGTTAAAAGGCGAAAGGAACAGGCCCTGGGAATGGAATGCTCTCCTTCACTCTCCCTATTCACTGGAAGTGCCCTTTCCAGCAGCCTGGCTCCCCAGCCAGGGTGGCTGTAGCTGCTCTTCACCGAGAAGGAGGCTTTGAGATGAACAAGGCTCTTTATAAACACTGGGGCTGACGGTGTGCTAACCACTCAAAAGCCAACAGAACAGCTGGAAAATATGATAAAAATCACTTGAAAAGTTCATTGATTTTGCGGCAAAACTGCAAGTACTTCACTTTATAATAATTGTTCCCTCGCGCTCTCGAATCTTGTACTTGAGCTACAAGGACATTCAGGTCAGGGTGGCATTCAGCAAACAGGCTTGGGAAGACAATGGCGCGTGGCTGAAGAGACACTTTAATCATGAACTAATTTACAAACCAAAGCAAAACAAAGTCGGGTTTTGTCTAAGATTATTAGAAGATGTTAATTCTGCACTTAAATTATTTCTCTCACTCTTCTCCCCGAGCTCATAACTAGAACAACAACAACAAAAAAGGCACATCAACCCAATCTCACCCCCCAATTCTTATCTTCCTAATTAAATTTTGTGACTTGGCATACATGGTTGGGTGGATTACTTTTCTCCCTTTCTTCTTTTCTCTCTGAGGACAATGTGCTTGTTATTCAAATTCTTATTGCTTCTTGATATGAACTTCTAACATCTAGATGAAATGGCTGTTAGCCCTTCCTCCCCACATTTTCTCTGGTGGTGGAAACAATGAAGGAACACGGTACACGCTTTGTTCCTTATGGGTCCCCCACCCAGTAGACCTCTCAGCACGCTGCTTGGTAGAGGCTTGGCCAGAACTGTCCTCCCCCATTTCCTCCCCTTCAGGCAGGGACCTCAGCAGCTGCAGACTCTGCTCTGTCTTGCTGGCTTCCAGGCTGGCCGGATCCCATGCCCAGGATTTAAAAGTACAAGAACAAACAAACCCCAAAGTGGACTAGCTCTCAATTATCTGCATGAGTGAAGGGCTAATCCAATATTCATTTCTGCTTGGCATTGGAATGCCATCCTGTGCTTTGTACAGGACAGATTTACCTGGCTGTTTCTGTTTTGCTTGGGTGAATAGGGCTAGCGTTTTCAATATGCCCACAGACTGCCGGGGGGTGGGATAGCACCCCGGTGTGGAAGGGAAATCAATTTGGGAAGAAGACCCTAACAAAGGCAGTCCACGTATAGCCTCACTGAGCTGCCCATCCTTCTCCCACCATTTCATCCCACGGTCATTCTTTTCTAGTTTATTAATCTCATTCACTCAAGGCATCTGGGTGTAATACAGTCTCTTGACTCGTTTCTACTCTTTGATGTTAAGGAGAGGCAGTTTATGAATCAATTCATTTATTCAATAAATAGTTATTAAATATTTACTATGTGTCAGGCATGGTGCTGACAGGGGCTGGGGGTGTAACTGAAGCTATTATGGCGCTGATGGAGCTCACACACATGAAGGAAAGACAGCCAAGTTCATGGGCTGGTAAGCCAGTGCCATGTGGGCTGTGACTGGGCAGCAGCAGAGGGCTATGGAGCACCTGGGAGGGCCACCTAAGGAAGACTTCTTGTGGGGAGAGACTTTTAAGAAGAGGAGACATCTCACCGAGACCCGAGAAACAAGTAGGAGTTGTTTTTGGGGGGCAGGGTGTGTTTGGAGGGGGTGGTGTCCCAGGCAGAGGCCCCTTGTGCTAAGGGCCAGCAGCGCTGGATGCAAGGCTGGTGAACTGGAGGATGTGAGGTTGCAGCACAGAATGCAGAGCAGAAGCTGGAGGAGAGAGAGGAGAGGCTGGAGACTCAGGTTTGGGGCAGGAAAGTGAGCTCATAAGGGGTCCTATAGCAATGGACCCTGGATTTTATTCCAACCTCGCTGGCTGAAAACCCTGAGAGAGATTGTCATTGGTGTCCTGACTAGGAATCTGACACCCCTTCAAGGGGCTATTTTAAAAAAAATATAGTTGCTTAACGTTTGTTATTAGAGGATGAAGAAAAACTGATTTTCCATGAATAAAATTTTTTATGTCTCTTTTTGTTAAAAATAAGGACTTATTTTTTTCCCCCCTAAATGTAACATAGCATTTTAACATATTTGGTTTATCTTTTACTACACAGTTTTTCTGTCACTTACACCTGGAAGGTGTTAGTCACACGCAGGAGTAACTTACACAAATGTGGCTGCCCAGTCTTCTGAAAAATATTTAAAAAATTTCTTTTTTTTTCTGGCTTTCATTTAGACAAAAGTGCTCCTGCTTTTCTGAGCTCTTTTCCTTTCTTTAGTCATCTTCTTTTGGAAATGTGTGTGTGATTTTCTGAGTGAAACAATTTCTTGGGGCGGGGGGAGCATGTTAAAAGGCTTTATATTTAGGTAAAATAAATCACTTGTTTGCTAATCAAAACTGCACCATAAATATTTCAGTTTCAAAATTTCTGCAGGCCGAGATGGGTGACTTCAGATGCTTGCCATCTGGCTGGTCTCAGGTGGGTGGTGTGGCTTAGACTTGCACCAAGCAACTTGCAATGTGCCTATCAAAAATCCTCAGCAGAGCTAGGCCAGCACTGACGGGCCACCATCTCCTCTGGCAGGATTGGGCCCATTTTATATTTTATCAAGTGATTTAAGTCACCCATGAGAACCTGAGTTGCTGACACCATGTATCTGATCTGTTGAGTGATGTTTCAGAATGTCTTATAAACTGGTGCCCTGAGGAGCTTCCAGGCCAACTGGCCTCCTGATCTGGTTCTGCCTGACTCCAGGGTGGACACTGGGTTTGAGTGGAACAGGAAGAAGGCAGTGGGAGAACTGCCATGATCCAGCTGAGGGACCGTGATCTCTATCAGGAAATCCATAGTGGGCATATAGAGAAGCAAATCAATTTCAGAGAATATTAAAAAGTGAACTTGTTAGAACTTGGTGATCGAATTTGTAGAATGAGGAAAACATCAAGAAGACTGCCTGGATTTCTTGTTTGAGCAACTGGGTGAATGGCGATTCTAGCTCCAAAGGAGGGAACAAATGAGGGGTAGATTTAGGGGGAAAGATACTGAGCTCAGCTTGGACATATGGAATATAAGGTATTTGTCACCCATCCAAATTGAGAGGTCAAATAAGCAGTTGACTGAATGGGGCTTGTTTTCGTTTCCTAGGCTGCTAGAAGCAATACCATGAAATGGGTCAATAAACAATGGGAATTTATTCACTCATGGTTTTAAAGCTGGGGAAACATTCACATCAAGGCATCTTTCTTTCTGAAGACTGGCTGCTGGCAATCCTTGGCTTCTCTGTTACATGGCAAGGCACTTGGCAGCATCTCCTGGTCTCTACTTTCTCTTCTGGGCTTCAATGATTTCAGCTTCTTGCTTCCTTGGCTTTTTCTTTCTCTCTGTCTGAATCTCATTCTCTTGTAAAGGACTCTAGTAATAGGATTAAGACTCATCTTGATTGAAGTGGAATGTACCTTACTGAAGCAGTCTCATCAAAAGGCCCTACTTACAATGGGTTCATATCCATAGGAATGGATTAGACATAAGAACATGTGTTTTTCCTAGGGTACATACAGCTTCAAACCACCATATTCTACCCTCTGGATTCCACAACAAAGGCATGTTCTTTTTTTTTTTTTTTTTTTTTTTTTTTTTAATTTTTCAGCTTAAGCGATGGGAATTTATTTGCTCATGGTTTTGAAGTTAAGAAAACGTCCAAATCAAGGCATCATCAAGGCAAAGCTTTCTTCCCGAAAACTGGCTGCTGGTGATCTTTGGCTCCTTTGCCACCTGGCAAAGCACATGGTGATACCTGATGGTCTCTCCATTCTCCTCTTTTTTTTTTTTTAAATCAACTTTATTGATACATATTCATAAATATACAATGCATCCAAGTATACAATCAATGGTATTTCGTATAATCACAGAGTTGCGCATTCATCACTTCAATCAATATTAGAGCGTTTTCATGACTCCAATATACTAATAAACAAAAAAAAAACAGACAAAAACCTCTACCCCTTAATAATCACCTCTCAATCTCACTATCCAAAGACAAGTTCTTTCTACATGCGAAATACATTCATTCCATCACAATATCCCAAAAGCCTTAAGTCATTTCAGTAATAATGCTAAGTACAAAGTGTCATCAAAATTGGTTATGGGTGTGGCCTGTCTTGGGGCACAATTCTCCTCCATCTGTGGACCTGTGAAACCTAGGAAACAAGTTACCTGCTTTCTCTGTACAATGGAAAGATAGGTATAGGAAAAACATTACCATTCTCATAGAGAGAAAATGGAAGGAAAACAGGGGTCTTGCATCTAAAACAATTACAAAACCCAGCAGGGCATATGCCATTAGTTTTCAAGGTCTGAGAGGCATCTATGGAATGATGTTTTGTCCTCTGGGCTGATGCAGCCATAACCCCACCCTTTCCAAGTGCTTGAACAGCAGCCATGCTGCCCTTGAATGCTGAATGCCAGGGCACAGGCTCTACTCTTCCAGAGCACTGAGGCCACACTCTCCACAATCCTAGGGAACAGGCTCCATCCTCTCTGAGCACTGGGGTGGCAGAACTCTTTCTGAACAACAGGGCAGAAGGCCCTTCCTCTCCAAGCACCAGGGTAGACTTACCCTTTCCACGCACATGGGTGGGCTGGCTCTCTTGGCCTGAGAAGATGTCTTTAGTCTACCCTCAGCTTCTGTAATTCTACCCTTGAAGTGATTTTTCCTTCAATCTGTCCCTTTTCTATCCCTTTTAGTCCAGGCTGGCAGTGGTTCTGTTCATACAGATCTTGCAAAAATCTTGTCGGTTTTGCATGTAGTACACAGGGATCCAAACCATCAGACAGTAGGACTTTCCACAGATCTTTCCTGGATAACTGTACCTCCAATCCTGACTTGTAAGGACATAGCTGATTAGTTCCATTTTCAGTTAAACCTTCACATGGAAAACTATTCTCTGGGGATGAACTTCTGGAAGCTCAGAATTTTCCAAACCATTGATTTCTGGTTTCTTTGTGCCCAGAAGTTCAGTTCTCAGCTTATCCCTTTCCTCTTGCATTTTACTATGCTCTGCAAGGAGAAACCAGGCTGCACTTTCCACACTTAGCTTAGACATCTCCTCAACTAAATATCCAAGTTCATCACTCTCTAGTTCTGCCATCCATCTGACATCAGAACTCAATTTCACCAAGTTCTCTGCCACTTTAAAACAAAGTTCACCTTTCTTCCGGTTTCCAATAAAACATTCACCATTTCTGTCCAAGGCCTCATCAGAAGTAACTTTAGCAACCATATTTCTCCAACAGTCTCTTCAAAGCAATCTAGGGCTTTTCTATCAAACAACTCAACAATTCTTCCAGTCTCAATCCATTACCCAATTTCAAAGCTGGTTCCACATTTTTGGTATTTGCCATAGCAGCAACCTCTCTGGTTCCAAAATCTGTTTTTTTAGTTTCCTAGACTGCTCAAAGCAAATGCCACAAAATGTATCAGGTTAAACAATGGGAATTTATTCACTCATGGTTTTGAGGCTGGGAAAATGTCTACATCAAGGCATCTTTCTTTCTAAAGACTGGCTGCTGGTGATCTTTGGCTCCTCTGTCATATGGTAAGGCACATGGCAGCATCTGCTTGTCTCTCCCTTCTTTTCTGGCTTTTAATGATTTCAGCTTCTTGCTTCCTTGGCCTTCTCTCCGTCTGAATCTTGTTCTCTTATAAAGGACTCCAGTAATAGGATTAAGACTCATCTTGATTGAGGTGGAACACATCTTAGCTGAAATAGTCTTATCAAATGTCCTACTTACAGTGGGTTCACATCCACAGGAATGGATTAGATGTAAGAACATGGTTTTTTGGGGAACATACAACTTCAAACCACCACAAGACTCTAATTCAGAGTCCCTATCCAGGTGTGAAAAGTAAAATTTGGGAGTCATTCACCTATGGAAGGAAATCTTGGAATTACATACCCAAGGAGAGTGAAGAATAAGCAGAGTGAAAGGCCCAGGACAGAATCTTGAGAAAGACCGTTTTTAAGCAGCAGGACAAGGAATAGAAGCTGCAAAAGAGATTAAGAAGGAAATAATAAGGGAAATTATCCAATTCTAAGAAACAATTCTGAATCTTTGTCTCATTGTGTTTTAAACATTTTATTTATACTTATTTTATTCTTTTATCTTTTTTAAAAAACAATTTATTGAAGTATATCATTCATACATGAACATACATAAACTATATATAACTATATATACATAAACTTATAAACTGTAAGTGTTCAGTAAACATTATGAACTTACAAAACCAACATGCATAACATCATACAGGGCTCCCACACATCACCCCACCACAAACACCCTGCATTGTTGTGAAACATTTGTTAACAAATCATGGAAGAGCATCGTCAAAGTATTACTACCAACTATAGTCCGTATCTTCCTCCCCTATGCATTTTTAAAAAGGATTTATTTATTTATTTATTTACTTTTATCCATTTCTACTCATCCCCCCCGTTTTTGCTGACTCTGCATCCATTCACTGGACAACTCTCTGTGTCTGTTTCCTGCCCTCTCTTCTCATCCTTCTCCTCCTGTCCTCACTGGGATTTGATCCTCGGAACCTCCAATGTGGGAGAGAGGCATCTTACCACCTGTGCCACCTTAGTTCCTGTTTTTTCGGTGCATCTCATCTTGGCTCTCCCTTGTGTCACTCTCCTGTTACATCATCATCTTGCTGCTTGGCTCGCGGGGCCTGGCGGTGCACTCACTCATGGGGCCTGGTAGTGCACCCGTGCACAGGGCTTGGTGGCCTACGTGCCTTCTATATTTTTCTTTTTTTAAAATTTTTACTGGGAGGTCCTGGGGATTGAACCCAGGTCCCTCCATATGGGAGATGGAAGCCCAAACACCTGAGCCACATCTGTCCCCGCTGCTATATCTCTTAAGGTTGACCAAAAATACCCAAAATTACAGTCTTTTCCCATACAGGATGGTCATATAATAAATCAGGCTTAGTTTATCATCAGCATTCCAAAAACCAGACCTAGGGAGGAAAACTAGGTCTGGGGACACATGCATGGTTTCTAATATAGTGAATGTTTAGCCTACCCTGATTATCACAAAATCAGGACAGCGAGAATATTCACATATTCTTTTATCTTTGCCATGAAATATTTTGGACATTCAAAAAGGAACAGAAGAGAATAATATAACAAATACGTACGGACCCCCTACTGCTTCAACATGGTTGAAGACCTTCAGTATACCCCATCCTGATCACTCCCCCACCTCTCTCCTCAGGGGTAACCTTAAATAGTTTCTATAATCTCCATGTTTGTTTTTATACTTTTATGATACCTCATGGTGTCTTCGTGTAAAAGGAAACACCCTTTTCCATTATTACTGGGAAACAATCCTCAGGTTCCGGAGAAATGAGTTTCTAGAAATTGGCTTTCAAGATATTACAGGTGTGTTTCTATGTATCAAATGCCATTCACATTTGGGTTGGTAAATGTAATCAGTTCTCAATTTATTGCCTCTCAGTTCTGAATCCACCCTTCTCTGGCCATCTCTGTGGACTGAAGCTGGACTCGATTACATTTTTCCTTCACCAGCTGGTACACTATTAACCTTGTTAGTAGAGGGCACAAAAAGGGCACTGCAGGAACAGGAGCCTCTCTGCATGGTTCCGATGTGTGACCTCCTTTAAGCTCCTGCCCTGTGGCCAGTGACTTGTGGGCCATTCAGTGGTGCTCACTGTCTGGTAAGATTTGCTGGCACCCCAGGAGGTGGCTTCCCAGGGAGCCTTACTGGTACACTCTCCTGCAGACAGTATCCTGTCCTCCAGTCCCAGCGTGCCACACCCTAGTGAACTTCAGCATCCAGCGGCCATGGCCACACCCTCCCCAACAAGCTCTGGCCCTTAGTCCAGGATGAGTTCCTTTCTTAGATGACCTGCATCAGCCCTAGAGGTAGAGATTGTGCCCTATACCTGCAATTTCTTTATTCTTCAGAGTTTTCTTTATTTCTTAGTCATCAGTTCCCCATTACTAGTTATGAATTCTCTATATTCCCGATTTCTTGTCCAAATGACCATGTAGTCTGTCTCTAGATTGGACCCTGACTAATACAATAAACAATAGAAAAGGCATTGGACTTGTAATCACAGAATCTGACTTTGTGATTTTACTTAGTGATGAGACATTGGTAAAGTCATTTCACCTTTCTTCACCTTAAATTTCTCATCTCTAGTAACAAAAAGATTGTACAACATGTTCTAAAAGTCAAATTGGATAATGGATGTGACTTAGTAAAGGGTAGAACATTCAGTGCAAATATAAACAGATACAGGATAAAAATTAAGTCTTAGTCCCACAGGAAAAAATTGAAGGATTGGAGGGGAATGAAAAAAGATCAATTTAGAAAAGTATCAGGGAGTCACAGCCTGAGAGGCATTATGATCTTAAGTCACCCAGAATTTCCCCTCCCTTCCTTCCCTTTTCAATGGAATGAAAAGAAGGATTTTGAGAGCAGGGATGTTGAAAAGCAAAGTTCTTCCCTTTAAAAATCTCATATGATTAGAAAAGATATGGCTTTATATTAGGCTCCTGGGAGCTGAATGGCCCTGTGAGCTTGGTGTCAAGGAAACCTAAGAGTTGAGGATAAACCAATTATGGGTTTTTTTGACTAATTTAAAATTTAGGGTGAACTGATAAAAAATGCATTAAGGATCAAAGAGAAATGTACTAAATGTACCTTAGAATTTTTTAATTAAAATTTTTTTTGGCTTTAAAAATTATCTATTTTTTAGGTAGTGCTATATTTACCAATTTTAATATCAAACTACTTTATCAAAAGAGGTAGTACTTAAGCCAATTGCTCAGAATGTGTCACAGTGGCATGCCACCTAGTGGCCAGATGCCTAAATTGCAGGTTTAGCTTTTTTGTTTTGTGGGCAAAACAGGCTGTGGGCTATAGTTATGATAACTATATAGCTGAGGATTTTCTAAGAAAGTCCTGTTTTTGTACAGTTTTATTCTTTTTCAATTAACATAATGTATTAAATGAACAAAAAATGAAATTTTATTTGATATCTATTAGGAGTATTCATATAAATAAATTAAGAAAGCATCATCTTTTTAGGTGGGTATGGCAGAACTAGGAGATCTGGATTTTGTTCCAAATTATCACCATCTAGTTGTTCAACCTTCTATGGTCCTGTTTATTCTTTGGTCTTTAATTTATGTATCTGTAAAACAAGAGGGGTTGGCTCTCTCAGTGACTTTTTTGACTGTGAGCCATTGTGGAAATTACTTTATATCATATCACATCACATCACATCACATCACATCACATCACATCACATCACATCACATCACATCACATCTCTTCTTTCTCTTTCTCTCTCTCTTTCACACACACATGCAACTGAAATAAATATTCATGAACCAATACTTAGCTTCACTAAATGCAGTGCACTTGGTCCCATTCATTCTATGCCACTCCATGCCATGCCATGACACACCACTCCACTCATTCCATCCTATCCTATCTCATCCCATCCCATCCCATCCCATCCCATCCCATCCCATCCCATCCCATCCCATCCCATCCTATTCACAACAATAACAAAAAAACTTCTGGGTTGAGAGTTGCTAAATTTCATGACCTACTAATGGGTCTCAATACCAAGTCCAAAATCACTTAATAAAATGATCTCTAATATGCATTCTATGTGCCTTTGAGACTATTTGCTCCTTGATGATAATCTCACAATGGTTCCATCACAACTAGTGCCCCCTGCTTAAGTCCCATTAAGCATCTGTCATTATTAAATCCATAGCCAATGAGAACCAAGTCTGAGTATATAATAAGTACCCCAATCCTACCAGTAGATGGGATTCGCAGTTAGTTTTGCACTCAATGCTTGGCATGTATTTTTCCTCCCCCACAGAATGTATTTTTGAGTCTCTTCTACCTTGGTCTCCATTAGGTTTGGAAGCTTGACTCCCTGTCTAATTGTGGAAGCTGGACCCTGTCTCCTGTGTACCAACCCCTGGCTGTGCCCTGCTTCATTCTGGATAAACCTCCTAGAAAGCATAATGCTACCACCTGTTTGGCAACTGGATAATGTTGATTCTAATGTCTGTCCTGTGCATATCTTAGTTCAGCACCTTTCTTTTGGTATTCTGATTCCAACTGTTGGCTTCCCTAGGTAGGTCCACTGTTCCTGGTGTTCTCTCCTCTCCCACCTGCCACATGAAGATCCCAGTAAGGCTCATGGTCTAGGTGAATCGATTGGAGAGCCCTAAATCTATGAATTTATGCTTTTTTTTTTTTTTGTCATTTACAGATACACAGCGGGCAGGGCAATGGCTAATTTAACTCTCTTTATGTACCAAAATTTTCTGTGCAGCAGATGCTATTCTGTAAACAGTTACTTAAATATAACATGAAAATTCACCTAAACAAACCATGCAATAACTCTATTTTTAACATTACAACTCATCTTCCCTTCTTTATCCACTCCTTGTCCCACCACTTATCTGCTTTGTTGGAACAGAATTCTGTACATAGTTTGTTCAAGTGGGTGTGAATCTCTTTTTAGCCCAAGGAAGTTTGTGAATATATTTGGGGGGCCTTGTATTTCATCTTTAGCTCCTCTAGGAATAGAAAAACCTTCAAAGTATCCCAAGGGGAATTTGGCATGGAGCTCAGAGGGAATGTCCTGCAGAGGGAGGTTGTGGAGTGTCTCCTTTAAAATATTAGAAAAAATATTAAAAGGAGGAATAGGGAGAGGTTCTCCTACCTATATGTGGGATGGAGAGGAAATAATTTCTCAAGGTCTGATCCAGCCCTGTGATTCTTTGATGTGACTGCTCTATCCTTTTCAGCTGTCAGTTTTTGAACCGGGGCTATGCCTGCTGGAGCCTTGAGTCCTGAGTGAGAAACTCCCAGCTCGACATGACCCTTGGCAACTCAGCACCTTGTGCCAGCTGGCTGACCTGTACTTTCTGGGGATTCCACTAGGACCCATTGGCTCCTCTGATTCCCTTGACTGTTTGGCTTCTGGGGAAGGCCCAGTGGCTTGTGGAGTTGACGAACCCCTTCTAGGGATCTTCTGCCTCCATTAGTTAACTAATTAGGGCTTTCCGGGCATCCTTTCTCCCTGAGCAGAGATACTGTCTGCCTTTCACCTTGTCATTTTTGTACTTCACTGGTTATGCATGGCTAACAGGAAAACTCAGTTCTGCAACCAAACATCTCATCAGAGTTCAGCTTAATTACTGATTCCCTAGGTATTGTTGAGGTTAAGTAGGAGCCAGTTTAACCCCTTTTTGAGTAAAGTGAACAAGCATGTGGTATACTCTAGATGTATTAAGAATAAACGATTCAGGGATAGGATGATTTTTAAATAAAATTTTATTGAAGTGTATCATTTATACATGAGCATACATAAATAATAAGTGTATAGTAAAAGTTGTGGACTTAAAAAACAAACATGCATATCACCATATAGGACTCTCATACATCACCCCACCACCACCATGTTGCATTGTTGTGAAACATTTGTTACAAATGATGAAAGAGCATAGTCAAACTATGACTACTAACTATAACCTATATCTTGCATTTGGTGTATTTTTCCCCCAACCCATTTGATGGTCAACACCCTGCATAAGTATTATACATTTGCTACAGTTCACGAGAAAATGTTCTCACATTTGTTCTGTTTTGAGCCCTTTTCCTGGGTATTACTGGAGAGGTGGTATAGCAGAGTGGTATGAGCACAGACTCTGGAGCGGATCTGCCTGGGTTTGACTTCCAGCTGTCATTTACCAGTTGAGTGATTTAGGCTAGTCATTTATCTTTATACTTCAATTCCTGCACCTGCAAAAATGAGGATAATAATAATACTTACTTCATAGGGTTATGTGAGGATTAACTGAGTTAATTTGTATAAAGCACTTAGAACAATGTCTGGCATACAGTAAGTGCTCAAAAGGGTTACCTATATGTACATATACATACCCTGGAAAATTACTGTACTTTTTTACATGCATGGTATCATACTGTATGTATGCGGAGTGAGTTGCTACATGGTCATCATGGAAACACAGGTTCAGGCACAGCAGAAACTTTAAGCCTATGACTGCTTTATTACTTACACAATATAAAGGGTCCAAAGGAGCAGAGGAAGAAACCTCCTCATGGCTGGTCTCCCCGGGAGGCCAACTGATCAGGTCAGTGTCAGTGGATGGCAGCTCGGCACACCCCACTTTATGTCAGAGATGAGAGATCCTGTGCTGTGTGAGTGTTGAGTATTTATCCACCCCAGGGGAAGAAGGTCCTACCACTGAAAGTTCCCTTTCTGAGAAACATCTGGGGCTGCTTGTTCCCAGTTTCTGGGTTTAAGGTATGGACAGACCTTTTCATTAGCACTAACATCTCCCCTGGGCTGCAGAATGGAAACAGACTGAAACATCTGAACACAATGCACAGAGGTAGGCAAGGGCTGGGAGATGCCCACTGAGAGTGTCTGTGACTTTCCCCGGCGTGTAATTTCTGTTACTTGTTTTTTTTTTTTTTTAAAAAAAAACCTTTCCATTAGTACATTTAGATATAACCCAACTATTTTAACTATGGCATAATATTTCATTATAAGTATTTAACAGTTTATTTTGCCATCTCTTATTTATGGATGCTCATATTGTTTTCAATTTGTTTCAATGAATACCCTTGTACATGACTCCTTTTGCCTGTGTATGTGAATGTGTTTCTATAGGGAAAATACTGAGGAGTATAAATCCCAAATTACAGGATATACATGTTGCTGTTTTTATTTGTTATTTTGGACATTGTTATATTCTTGCTTTAAAATGCCTTTTATATTTACTCACCTCGTTACCTTTTCTGGTATTGTTCATTCCTTCTTGTACTCCTGTGTTTCCAAGAACTCCCTTTAGTATATCATGTAGTGCAGAAGTGCTGACAATGAATTTGCTCAGCGTTTCTCATCTTTAGCTTGTCCAAAAATATCTTTTGTCTTCATTTTTTTAAAAGTTAAATTTTTATTTTGAGATAATTGTAGATTCACATGTAGTTGTAAGAAAGGGTGTGGAAAGATCTTCTGTACCCTCTACCCAATTTCCTGCAATGGTAAAATCTTGCAAACTATAGTACATCATCACAACCAAGATATTGACATCGATACAGCCAAGATACAGAATAGTTTCATCACCACAAGGATACTTTGGTTTGCATTTTATAGTGATATCCCTCTTCCTTCTCCACCTCCCCATCCTTGATCCCTGGCAACCACTAATCTGTATTTCTATAATTTTGTCATTTCGAGAATGCTATATAGTCTAAAATTTTTATGTTATTTCAAGAACAATACATTATTAACATCACAATTAAATTGACACCACAGAAATGGTAAACAAAACAAAACAAAACAAAACAATGCTATATAAATGAAATTATACAATATGTCACTTTTGGATTGGCTTTTTTCACTTTGCATAATTCTCTTGAGATTCACCCAAGTTGTGTGTATCCATAGTTCATTCCTTTCGGTTGCTGAGGGCTATTATGTAGTACTGATATGTCACCACAGTTTGCTTAACCACTCACCTGTTGAAAGGCACGTTGGGAGTTTTAGCTATTATGAGTAAAGCTGCTATGAATATTTGCGTACAGGTTTTTAGTGAACTTATTTTCCTTTCTCTGGGATAAATGCCCAATAGTGCAGTTGCTGCTGGGTAGTTGCATGTTTAGCTTTATAAGAAAATACCTAACTGTTTTCCAGAATGGCTTTACTATTTTACATTCCCACCGGCAATGTATGAATGAGCCAGTTTCTCCACATTCTCACCAGCATTTAACATTGCTGCTAATGTTAATTTTAGCTATTCTGATAGGTGCATAGAGTTATTTCATTGTGGTTTTAATTTGCATTTCCCTAATGGCTAATGACGTTGAACATCTTTTCATGTGCTTATTTGCCATCTGTATATCCTTTTTAGTGAAATGTCACTTCATATTATAATTGGATTTTTTTTTACTGTTGAGTTTTGAAAGTTCTCTATATACTCTAGATACTAGTCCTTCACTGGAAATATGGTCTGCAATTTTTTTCTGCCAGTCCATAGCTTGCCTTTTCATCCACTTAACAAGGTCATTTGCAAAGCAAAGGTTTTTCATTTTGATGAGGTCCAATTTATCAGTTTTTCATTTTGTGGACAGTGCTTTTGATGTCTTTTAGAACTCTTTGCCTAGCCCTAGACCTCTAAAAGTTTCATAGTTTTACATTTTACATTTAAATCTGTGATCCTTTTTGAATTAATTTTTGTAAAAGATATGAAGTTTAGGTAGAGGTTTCTCTTTTTTCCCATGGATGCCCAATTGCTTCAGGACTATTTTTTGAAAAGTTATCTTTCCTCCATTGAATTGGTTTTGTACATTTGTCAAAATTCTAATGAACTTATTTGTGTGCGTCTATTTCTGGGCTTTATATTCTGTTCCATTGAGCTATATGTTTAACCCTTGCCCAATATTACACTGTTTATTACTACAGTTTTATATTAGGCTTTACTATCAATTAGAGTGATTATTTACATTTTATTCTTCTTTTTCAAGATATTTGAGATTTCTAGAGCCTGTGATTTTCCGTTTAAATTTTAGAATAAATTTGTCTATGTCTATAAAAAACCTTACTGGGATTTTAATAGGAAGAGCATTAAATCTATACATCAGTATGGGGAGAATTGACATCTTTATTATGTTGAATCTTGCAATCAATGAACATGGTATATCTATCTACTTATTTAGGCCTTATTTGAGTTCTTTTATCAGAATTTTATAATTTTAGCATAAAGCCCCTATACAAGTTTTTTTTTTATGTTTATACTTAAGTATTTTATTTTCTTTGCAGTGATTATAAATTGTATTGTGGTTTTAATTTTGTTTTCCACATGTTCATTTTTGGTATATAGAAGTATGAATGATTTTTGTGTGTTGATCTTGTATCCTGCAACCTTCCTGAATTAACTTATAAGTTTGAAGAGGTTTGTTTTTGTTGTTGTTGATTCTTTCAGATTTTTTTATGTAGACCATTATGTGTTCTGCAATAAGGACAATTTTCTTTCTTCCTTTCCAATATGTATGCCTTTATTTCTCTTTCTTTTCTTTTGCAGCTACGAGCTTCCCATACTATGCTGAATAAGGATGGTGAGAATTGACATCATTGCCTTGTTTCTGATCATTTGGTCTTTCACTCTGAAGTATGATGCTAGTTGTAGGTTTGTAGCTACTCTCTATCAAGTTAAGGTAGTTCCCCTCTATTCTAAACTTGCTGAGAGTTTTTATCATGAATGGGTATTGAATTTAGTCAAATGTTTTTTCTGCATCAATTGATATGATCATATCTTTTATTCTCTAACTTGTTGATATGGTGGATTACAATGATTAATTTTCAAATGTTAAACCAGCCTTACGTAGTTGGTCATGTTGTATTATTCTTTTTATACATTGTTTGATTCCATTTGCTAATATTTTGTTGAAGATTTTTTGCATTGAAGTTCATGTTTTTTTAAAATCTGTCTTACTACAAGTTTAGCAATTTTACTGACTTTTTTGAAGAATCAGCTTTTTGTTTCTCTTTTGTTTTTTTCATTTTCAATTTTCATTGATTTTTGCTATCTTTATTATTTCCTACCGTCTGTTTTGTCTTCTTTTCTGAAAGATATTTTTGCTGAATATATAATTCTGGGGTGGTGGTGTTTTTCTTTCAATGCTTCAAAGATATCTTTCTATAGTATTCTTGCCTCCATGGTTTCTGGTTTAAACTCAGCTGTCTTTTTTATTTATTTATTTATTCATTTTTAAAGAAGCTTTAGATTATGTAAATGTTACATGAAAAATATAGGGGCTTCCCATATGCCCCACATCCTCCCTCTTCCACACTTTCCCACATTAACAACATCTTTCATTAGTGTGGTATATTTGTTAATTGATGAACACATATTGAAGCACTGCTACTAACCGTGGACTGTAGTTTACATTATGGTTTACACCCTGCCCTGCACAATTTTATAGGTTATGGCAAAATGTATAATGGCCTGCATCTGTCATTGCAGTGTCATGCAGAACAATTCCAATATCCCAAAAATGCCCCCATATTACACCTATTCCTCCCTCTCCCTCCCCCTCAGAACCTCTTGTGGCCACTGCCTTTATATCAATGATAAAAGCTTTTCCTTTGATAGAATAATAAGTCTGTAATAGAATAATAATAAGTCTACTTTAGTCCATTGTTCATTCCCCAGTCTTGAGGGTTTGGGGATGCTGATGCTCGTTCTGTTTCTAATTGAAAGGGGGCTTAGATCCCATGGGGCAGATGGATAGAACTATCTTGCTTGCAGTTGCAGGCACTCTCTATTCCTTGGAATGGGCATTGTCCATCATCATCTCCTTGTTAGATGGCCTGGGTGAGTCCAGTGAACTGGAGAGTAGGTTTTGAAACTATGCTGAGATTCAGGGTTCAACTGGCAAATGAATGGACCAAAGATTTGTCTCTGATACTTAACAAGTATAGTGCTGCTTACAGGTTCAAATAAAAGGGGCAGAAGAGCCATGTGTAGGGAAACTATAAATGAGTCTAACTCTGTGTATTAGTCAGCCAAAGGGGTGCTAATGTGAAATACCAAAAATGGCTTGGTCTTTATAAAGGGTATTTATTTGGGGTAGAAGTCCACAGATACCAGGCCATAAAGCATTAAGTTTCTTCTCACCAAAGTTCATTGCCACATGTTGGAGCAAGACAGCTGCTGATGTTTGCCAGGGTTCAGGCTTCTTGCGTTCCTCTCTTCCTGGGGCTGCATTTCTGTCTGGGCTTAGCTTTTCTAGTTCCTTCACAAGGTCAGCTGTAGACTATCAGGTGAACGGCTCACTTCTCTTCTACTGGGGCCTTTTCTCCAACATCAAAACTGCATCTTAAAAACTGCTTCCTCTGTCCTTTGCCTTGCCTTTTATATTCGATTCCCCACCCACCAAGGGGTGGGGCTCAATGCCCTACTGACGTGGCCCAGTCAACGCCCTAATCATAACTTAATCATGCCCAGATTAACAGATCAGTTTAAATGTGAAAACCTCCTTGTTGCTCAAATGTGGCCTCTCTCTAAGCCACACTCAGCATATAAACATACTACCTTCCCTCCTGGTGAGGGACATGACACCCAGGGATAAGCCTACCTGGCACTGAGGGATTATTACCAAGCGCCAACTTGCAATGCGTCCAGAAAAAGACCTTGACCAAAAGGGGGAAATATTAAATACAAATGAGTTTTTATGACTAAGAGATTTCAAAGTGAGTTGGGAGGTCATTCCAGAGGTTATGCCTATGCATATCTCAGCAAGATCTCATTGACTGCCACAGTAAACAGTGCCTCAAATCATGGAGCTCCTGAGGGCACTAGAGACATCCATACACTATAAGCAGGGAAGACAAACTCAGGAATTCAGCACACTGTCAGTGGGCCTTACTTTGGATTTTATGTTCCCCGTGTAACAGAGTGTTGCAGTTGGGCAGTTTGATGTAATTATGAATTCCAATAATATAATTGGATCATGCTTATAAACTGATCTGTTAATCTGGGCATGATTAAGTTATGATTAGGGCATTGACTGGGCCACGTCAGTAGGTTTTCAGGAGGTAACTCTTAGGCAATATGTAATACTAGGCTAAGTTTCAATTTCACAAGTAAAGGTCCATAAGTACAATCATCAATATCAAGGGTCTGGTGTAAGGGTCTGTCTTCTTTCACTAGGCATTAACCTTACACTCCAGTGATTCTTGCCATTCTATTACAGAATGTAGCAGGACTCCCTAGGATAGGAATTCAATATTCTTTCAGTTATTGTGTGTGTCTCCACCCACCAAGACAATGCCCCATGAACACTTGAACATATTCATATGCCTTAGAGGCATGCCCCAGGTGCACTTTTCCCCACACATCCTCCCATCACTGACACCCCACACCAATGATCCTCACCTGCCACAGTTGTGACCATTCTGTGATCTAAAACCTCTCCAAAAATGAAGCCAACAAAATAACCAAATAAACTTAGTAAGAAAATGAAATAATAATAATAGTTTTAAAAATAACAAATAAAATACAAAAAACTTTAAAAATTTGAAATAATATAAAAAAATTTAGATATTGTATCTTTCATCATTATAAGATCTGTTGTCTTGTATGTACAGTGATAATTTCTTCTGTATATTATTCCCCAGTGTCTTATTTTTTCCATTTTATCTTCAAAGAAGCTCTAAGTTACAGAAATCACACAGAAAATATAGGGGATTCCCATATACCCAAAGTCCTCCCCTTTTTCCACTCTCCTCTATTATTAACATTTTACATGTGGATGGTACATTTGTTACAATTGATGTACAAATATTAAAGCATTGCTACTAACCATGGTCAATGGTTTGCATTATGGTTTACATTTTGCTGTGTACACTTTTATAGGTTTTGATGAAATTTAAAATGGTCTGTATCCATTATTGGAAGATCATGCAGAACAATTCTAATGCCCTAAAAATGTCCTATGTTCTATCTTTTCTATTCTTCCCTCCCCTTCTTCTCAGAACCTATGGTAACCACTAAGTTTCAATTTTTGAAGAATAAGATTCATAGTTACTTGCAATAATATTGAGGGCTTGACATATTGGTCAGTTTTCTTTTATTAGGCACTGCCTATGTTCTTGAGGGATTCTTGTCCCTCTAGTTTAGAACATAGCAGGACTCCTCAGGGTGGGAGTTTAATATTTTCTTGTTTATTGTGTGGATCCCAGCACACTTGGACAAGATGAGCACTTACATATTCTATAGAAGAATGCCCCAGGTGCACCCTTTTCCCCATATTCCCCCTACACCTGACGCCCTACACCAGTAACCCTTCCCTGCCATATTTGACCTGCAAATCCCCAGCTTCTTCCTCTAATCTTCCTCCCAGTTCCATGGATAGTCCAACCCAGCCCCCCTCCACCCTACTCCCCTTTACAGACTAACATCACCAAACTCAGTCACATCACTGTGCCACTCTCATGCCCATCCACACCTTTCCACCTTATCATAGATTTTGCCCATATGGGCATCAACTCACCACCCTCTACTCCTCTTCTGTCTCCTGCTAACTTATCTTGTAGTCTTTAGCTCTGTGAGTCTGCTCAATTTGCTTAATTCATATCAGTGAGGTCATGTAATATTTGTCCTTCAGTGCCTTGCTTACTTTACTCAACATAAGGGCTTCAAGGTTCATCCATGTTATGCTATGTGTTAATACTGCATTCCTTCTTACATCTGAGTAATATTCCATTGTATGTATATACCACTGTTTGCCTATCCATTCATCTGTTGATGGACATTTCGGTGGCTTCCAACTTTTGGTAATTCAGCTGTCTTTTTAAATTGTTGTTCCCCAAAGATTTTGTGTGTGTGTGTCTATTTTTAAAGTTTCTATTTATCCTTGTTTTCAGCAGTTTGACTATAATATGCCCAGGGGTCTTTTATTCTATTCTGATGTTTAAAAAATTCTGTGTGGGGTTTGCTGAGTTTTTTGAATCTGTGTGTCCCAGTTATCAAATTTGGAAAATTTTTGAACATTATTTCTTCAAATATTGTTTCTGTCTTCTTCTCTTTCTCCTCTTTTTTGAAACTCAGTTTTACATGTGTCAGATATTTTATGTCTTACATCTCTCTTATGTTCTGTTCTGTTGTTTTATTTTCTCTTTTCCTTTGTGCAATTCAGTTCAAATCTTTTCTATTGATCTGTTTTCAAATATACTTGCTCAGCTTTCTGCTATATTGAATCACATCTAATGATTTTAATTTCAGATATTGTATTTTACAGCTCTAGAATATCCATTCAATTAATTCTTCAATAGATTCCAAATCTCAGCTGGTTAATAACAGGGCTAAAATAATCTTTTCATATGTCTTGTCCATCTTTTCCTGTACTTGCCTGCCTACTTTAATACCTGGATCATCTCTGGATCTATTTTTATTGATATTTTATGTTGTTTGTGGTCATGTCTTTCTCTTTCTTTGCATGTCTAGTAGTTTTTTGTTTTTTTTTTTAATCACTTGATGTAATTGTTGATCATGTGTTGTAGAGCCTCAGCTACCTGCGATCCTTGGGGTTCTTGGCTTGTGTTTCTGCCCCATGTCACATGGTGAGGTCCTCTCCTTTCTCTTTTGGGTTCCATTGACCTCTGGCTTCTGGCTACTCCGTGTAGCCTTCTCTTTATAAGTCCTCCAGCAATGGGATGAAAAGCCATCCTGATTCATTTGGCAACACATTAACTACAAACAATCTTCAAAAGGTTCTATTTACCAATGGGTTCCTACCCACAGGACTGGTATTAAGATTAAGAACATTATTTATTTTGGTATACATGACTCAATCTGCCACAGTGTCTATTCTATGTTAGGTCTTCTGGAGCTTTTCCCTTAGGAATTAACTGAAGATTCAAGGTGAATTTTTATGTAGGCTTTTTAGCAACTTCTTTGCAATGCCCTCCTCTCTGAAACTTGGTATCCCATATTTTAGTCATTGTGTCAACCAAAAGTGCTATTCTCTGTTTCCTATATCCAGTGAGCTAGAAAGCAATGAAATCAGAGAGATAACAGAAGGTTAGTTTGTGCTGGGCCATTTAAGTTACTGAAGTCCATGGTAATCATTGAATCATAAAAATAATAAAAATTATAAGTGGATGTTAATTTTAGGGGGGGTCATCTATTGAGATAATTAGGTAATTATATTGGTTTTTTTCTTTTAATGTTATAATACTTTGGATTACATTAATAGATATTTAAGTTTAACCATTCTTATATTTCTAAGATAAAATCATCTTGATTGTGATATGTTCTTAGTTTTTAATATACTGCTAATAAATTTGCTAATATTTTTCTTAGGACTATTGCATCTCTGTTAACAGATGATATTGGCTTCTATTGACTTATAGTTTGATTTTCTTATGTTGTCCTTATCCAGTTTTGGTATCAGCTACCATCATAAAATGAGTTGAGGAGCTTTCATCTTTTTTATGCTATGTAACATTTGGGGTAAGTTGGGAATTTTCTGTTCTTTGAATGTCTGGTAGCATTTTTCCAAAAGTTATTGGTCAATTGGACTATCTATTTCTTCTTGTGACTATAATAATTTAGACTTTCCAGGAAATCATCATTTTTAGTTGGTTTCAAGTTTAATGGCATAAAATTGTACCCAGTAGTCTCTTTTAATTAAAGAATTATAGCTCATATTTAGATATTCTGTTTACATTTACTTGTAGCTTTCTTCCTTTTTCTGATGATAAACACCAAGTTTGTTTTATTTGTCTTCTCAAAGAAGACTTATCTCTTGGTTTTATTGAGCAATCTCTTTTTTTTTCATACTGTCATTAACTTCTGGTTTTATCTTCATTAATTCTATTTACTTTATTCTTTTACTTTGTTGTTCCTTTTAGAGATTTTTTAATTAGTTCATTTACTGATATTGACAATCTTTTAAATGCATTTAAGGCCATATATTTCCTTAGGACTATACCATTGATTTTGGCATATTGTGTTCTGTTTTAAATTTTTCATTTGTTATTTGCACAATTATTTCTTCTTCAATCCAACATTTTTTTCACAAGTTGTGTTTATATTTCTGAGTGCATTTTTGGGGTGTGTAAGGGTCATTCATGGATGCTGTGATGTGCCACCCTTTTTAGGACTAAGACACTTATTTCTCCAGTTGCAGGAAATGTTGGCTGCTAACAATTCCCCAATGAGTTTTTCAACAGGAATTTCTATCAGCCAAAGGGAGCTGCTTACCCAAAGTCACAGACCTTCCCAAAGAGTCAACGACTGGTTGATGATGAGTTACAAAAGCCTGACTCTCTTTTCTCAGTTTGTGACAAATTTGAGGGACAGACATAGCTCAGGAATTTTTTGTGGGATTGGCTGAGACCTCTATTGCATATTACAGTTCAGCTTTTCCCTCTGCTCAGTCCTGCTCCAATACCTCCTCATCCCATCACAGGTATTGTTTCCAAGAGTACTAATTAAAACTCTCTCACACATAGATCTCTGTTTTAGAATCTATTTCCTGGGGAACCTGATCTTAAATGAGCCTATGTTTTGGTTGTTACTTTCTAATGTAACTTACATTATTGAACATTTTTCCTTGTGCCCATGTATTAGAGTTTCTATACTTAGAAGTGGAATCATTGGATTGAAGGGTATATGTATCTTCAATTTTACCAGATATTGCCAACCTGTTCTCTAAAGTGGCTGGGCTGATTTATCTCCCACAAGCAGTGCACTTCACATCCTTGCTAACATTTCTCATTACCATCAATTTATTGTAGCTTTCCTAAGTCTTCCCAGGCTTATCTCTCATAGACTGCTTATAGATAGTTTTCAAAAAGCTCAATCAATGAGTCTCCATCTTTTAGTATGTTAATTCTGGGTGTTTACTTCCATTATTAATAACATTTTTTATTAAAGAGATACAGTAAAGGAACTTAGTTCAAAATATAGAACCAGGGGTCAGGTAACCTTGATTCCAATCCCTGCTTTGCCGAGCAGTT
>JAQZBX010007463.1:0-35000 GCA_029593785.1 Cabassous unicinctus
TATATATATATATATATATATTTTTTTTTTTAAAGCTGCCTAGATTACCTAAATATTACTCAGAAATTACAGGGATTCCCATGTTCCCCACCGCCCACACCTCCAACAACATCCCACACCACCATTCCCCATCCGTGTGGTACAACACCCGCAATGGATATACACATCCTGGGGCCTTGCCACTGAGCATAGACCACAGTTCACATCACAGACCACACTCTCTCCCACCCACAAATTACTTCTCAACATGTTTTTCTCTGTCTTTTCTCTGAGGACTTTCACCTTCGCTTCAGCAAATGAGGAATGCATTTGGACTCTGTCATTTCCCTCAAACGATGCACCTATGAGATCTTACTCTCCAACATCTCACACTCACCACAGCATTAAAGGATTGTGTTCCTTTCCTCTCACTCCTTTTCCCATTACACATCTTCTCCCATGCGATGACCTCTTTGTTTTCTCACCATCTCTTATCCTTTTTATTTTTCACTTCCAGAATATAACCTAATAATAATTATAGCAATAATAATAGTATAAATATATATACATATAGTTTTTTAAAAACTATGTAGCAGGCACTGTATAAAGCACTATATATTGTTTTCACATGTGGGACTCAGAGGAGTAGCGCAGACATCCAAGGCTATTAAGCTAAACAATGACATAATTAGAATGAGAGAGCAGGTCTGCATCTCTCAGTCAAAAAACCACACATCTTTTCCCTCTACGTTGTTGCCTTGTGACTTACAGCCATGTTATCCACAGCTTTAATAAACTATCCTCATTACCACGAGTGCTCTTCTATCCTGTCCTTCAGTGAAACCATTCCTGGAAAGCTCATCACTGCAATTAAGAGATTAAACATGATTAATTCCTTTACCTTCAATTTAATAGGGCCTTGTAAGAAAGGATATAAACAAGTGTATTCAACCAGGTATCTTTCACTAGGAGTTTCACCTCATTGTATTGTAATCATTGGTTTATTTTTTGTTTCTGCCTCTTTTAAAATATGAGTTCTTGAGGACAGAAATAATAATTATTATTATTTATTATTCCCAATTGCAAGCACACATTAGGTGCCCAGTGGGATATTTTCTACACTAGTTAATGATTAAATAAATATATTAATGGATTAATAATTACAAGGTTGTAGAGACTGGAATTCTAACATTGAGATCAGAACTGACCTCATATTACATGAGTGAGGCTAGAAATTTATTTCACTTATCTCCTCCACAGTTTTCTTCATTGTAAATTGGAAATAATATTCATTCTGTCTGTGTTCTTAAAATGAAAGATAAAGATGATTATGATGAAAACCATGAATATAAGCATGTTGTATAAACTATAGTTATAAAATATCAGCACTTAATATTAGAGAAATAACAAATATTTATAAGATGAATAACAAATACTGAAGACTCTTTGTATACCAAACCTAGGTGGTGGGTATTATAATTCTATTATAATATTATCAGATGCATAAACCAAGGCTCAGCAAAATAAAATAAATTGCCCAAGGTCATGCTACTAGTAAGTAGTTGAGTCAGAATTTAAACTAAGAATTGAGTGACCTTAATGTCAGCTCCTGCTGCCTCCTAGGCTGCAAACCTACCTGCCTTAAGTATGTGAGGCATTGACAAAAAGCTGTAAGTAAAATAAGAAATAGCAATATAAGAAAGGAGATCACAAGGCACAGTAGACTGAATTTATGTTTGTTTTTCTTTTTACAGATTTAGGGAAGGTTAAGGCCAGCTAAGAGAAGAGTTGTGAAGACAATGTTCTATTAAAGCGAAGAAAAAGCAGACACCACGTAGCACTCTATTTGTAACACTTCTGTGAGAATAATGGAAATCATAAAATGCTTGAAACAGCAAAACATTTAAGGAAAATATGCCATAAAGCCAGCAAAGAGTAAAAAAAAGTGAACAGGGAATCATAAAGCTTTCAAGAGTACGAATCTCTGGCTTTTTAACTAATAGCATAAGGAAATTGAAACTTCAGTGATTTTTGAGTTTGATTGCTGTGAAATATGTGTTGCTAGGATTCACATGGGATAAACTGTTCAATGAAAAGAACAAAATCAGAGATTGCCAGGTCTGTTCAGTGAGCCATCAATGCTTAATGGGCAGAACAGATCTTTGTGTCTCTACAAACACAGTGTGATGTTGCTGCAAGGACAGGGGTTTGAAAGTCAGATTCTGGTTCACATTTAGGCAGTTTAGTGCCCCATTGCAGGTTAGGGCCTCTCTTTGAATTTCAATTTCCATCTTTAAAACAGGAAATAAGGTAAAATTTAGAAAGAAACTGGCATAGGGCCTATCATGTACTACAGCTTAATTCATTGAGTTTATACATGCATTCATTTGTGAGACCAAGTAATAAGCCCTTGAGACAACACTTCCTGCCCTAAGGACTGTGAAATTTAGAGAAAGATAGATACAAGAACTCAGTCAGTACAGTGTAGGGGGCACATGCTATAAAGAGGTAAGAGCGTGACGCTATGAGAACCTGCAGGACTGCCACTCAGTTGTGCCTGGGGAATCAAGAAAAGCTTCCAGACAGAGGGACTGTGCATCTGGAGGAAAGATGAACACAAGTGATTTAATGAGAAGTCAGAAAAGCATTGCATATCAGAGAAACAGACCCAGTGCCAAGGCATATTGTTATTATCCAGTCGAGCCAGTCTTTAGAAATAGATTTTGAAGGGGGAGAGATCAGGAGGCCAGAGGCTAACCAAAGGCGAAATTTGGAGTTCAGCTTTTAATTATTCCTTCTCTTGACAAGATTAAGCAAGTTTAAGGTCAACCAAAATTTTATCTAACCTTACATCTTATTCTTAATAAATATTTAGGAAAATGTGAGAATTAAATTAGTTAACAAAAAACCAACCAACCAGAGCAGTAGGTGTGTTAGTGTAGGAGCAGAGTCATGGAATCTCTTGCTGATGCACATGTTAACCCTTGGGGAGTTCTGAGGGGAATGGCTTCAAGAAAGAGAGGAAGGATTCCAGGAAAGAAGTCAAGGTGGCTTTGTGGACATGGCAATTGGAAGGCTATGGGTGATGGCTATTTCTAACTCATATAAACAAATTTCAATAGTTCACAATAGGCATGATCAGTCTGTGTGGACTAAGTGAATATCAGACCTGGATTTACGTTAAATGACTAAGTCAAGTCAAATCGTGGCTTCATTGGTTTTTGCCTTGATTTACTTTGTAGTAATTTAACATCTCCATCCCCGATAGCGAGTGTGTGTGAGTGTAGGTTCTCTACTGGACTTACTTTGCAGTTATCCACAAATGAGTTGAATGGTCAAACAATGTGCATTATATGAAGAAATAAATTATTTAAGATTTTGGTGATTTGGGCACCATACAAATTGTCTTCAATCTAAAATGACCCACCCTTCAAAGACAATAAAACTTCTTTAGGATTTTGACATATTCCAAGCACATTCACATTATCCAATTCACACACAGCATAAAGAGGTAGATAGTGTATGAATTCAATAATTTTCTAATTATTTTCAAGCGAGATCCTGCTGTTGCTATATTATCACTTAGCAAAAAAAGACAGGTATTATCTCCACTTTGAAAATGAGGAAAATGAGAACTAGGGAGATAAAATGCCTTGATGGAGCTAAAATGAGTTTCAATACTCCTGTACTGAAAAATGCATAGAAATGCATTTGGACATAGAATTTTAAAACGAAAAGACCTTTCACATGTTGAATTAAAAAGGGCTAAAAGTGATCATTTGGATGTTTATAATAAAAGTCTTCAAATTATTATTTCCTAATGATAGTAAAGCACACAGATGATGGAATCAAATTCTCATTCTAAAAACTGTTGTTTCAGCAGATGATTAGATGATTAGATTTTGGCCCTGGACTCTCTAACTAAAATGTGTCTGCTTAATTATACCTGAAACTAAAATCTACAAAGTACTTCTGGCTTCAGAGAAAACAACAGCAAGCTTCTGAATTATAAGCAGAGAAGAACAGGGAAAGGAATAATGCTCATTTTAGCAAATACAGTTCCAAAATACTTTTATATAGTAATCAACAATTACTATTGATTTTGGGTATATCCATATACCATTTTCAATAATTTTTTTCTTATAATCTGATCTTAGTAGTTCCAACATTTCATCCAATCTAATGAAATGTAAGGAAACACAAATAACTGATTTATTCAGAAAAACTTGCAAGTGCCTTCCTTGTGAAAGACACTGGGTCAGGGGCTCTGAGGATAAGCAAATTCTGTCTCAAAATCATGTTCTCAAGTTCTCAGTCTAGTACAGGAGATGGGGCATATGTATATAAAAGAGCTATATTCAAAATGATAAGTGACTACAATTAAAAACAAATAATACTTGTGAAAGGTAAAAATAAAACAGTTTAAAGACTGCATTATACCTTTTGGTTGAAACATGATGCCAAGTTTCTGAAGAATTTTCATTTTGAAGAATACATTTCTGAAGGAAACTCAATTATCAGGACTTTAAAACTAGGTGTATTTCCACTTATTTTTTTTTTGAGATAAGTAATTCAATGGAAGAAACATAGCATGTACAACAAATGGTGCTAGAGAAATTAGACATCCATAGGCAAAAAATGAAACCTCATCTGAATCTCACACTTTATATAAAAATCATCTCAAAACATATGTTAAACTTCAATGTAAAACATGAGCTATCAAGCAACAAAAAAGTAGGAAAAAATCTTCAGAATCTAGGGCTAGGGAAAACATTGTTAGAATTAATGCCAAAACTATGATACATAAAAGGGAAACTGATGAATTAGACTTTATACTTAAAAAATCGTTTTGCTCTGTGAAAGACACTCTAAAAGAATAAAAAGACACAATGCAGTCCAGGAGAAAATATTTGTAAGCCACATATACTACAAAAGACTAAAATCTAGAATATATATATAACTCTCAGACTTCAACAATAAGAAATAAAGGAATTAGAAAATAGGCAAAAGACAGGAAGAGTTATTTCAAAACACAAGATATAAAAATGATAAACACCTGAAAAAATGTTCAACATCCTTAGCTCTTAGGAAAATGCAAATTGAAAGTACAATATGATATTACTACATACCTATCAAAATGGTTCATTTAAAAAAAAATCAACACAATACAAAATGCTGGCAAGGATGAGAAAAATGTAATCACTCATATACCAGTGGGAAGTTAAAATGGAATAGTCACTTAGGAAAACAGTTTGGTATTCCTTTTAAAAACTAACATGCAAATACCATATGACCTAGCAATTGTACTCCAGGGTATTCAGCCCAAAGGAATGAAAACTTATGTTCATGTAAAAATCTGCTCACGAATGTTCATAGCAGATCTATTTGTAATAGAACCAAACTGGAAACTACGTAAGTGTCCTTCAATAGATGAAAAGTTACACACACTGTGGTGTATCTAAGTACTCTACAATAAAAACAACAAATTATGAATTCAGGCAATAATTTGGATGAGTCTCCAAAGAATTATGCTGAGTGAGAAAAGAATCTAATCACTCAATTTTTCATAGTGTTTCATTTCATTTATATAACATTTTTCAAGTTACAACATTTTAGAAGTGAAGAAGAGAATAGACTTTGCCAAGGGTTAAAGATAGGGATGCATGAGTGAGATCAGTCAGTATGACTACACAAGGGCAACACAAGGGCTCCTTGTGGTGACACAGAAATGTTCTGTATCTTGATGGTATCAATGTCAACATCATGGTTGTACTGTAATTTTCAAAAGTGTTACTGTTTTAGTTACCTAGGCTGATAAAGCAAATATCAAGAAAGGGGCTGGTTTAAACAATGGGAATGTATTAGCTTATATGGTTTTGAGGCTAAAGGAAAGTCCAAATCAAAGCATCATCAAGGAGATGTTTTCTCGCCAAAAACTGTGGCATTGTGGACTAGCTGCCAGCAATCCTTGGCTCCTCTGTCACACGGCAAGGCACATAGCGGCATCTCCTGATCCGTCCCTTCTCTTCCAGGTTCCATTGATACAGCTTCTTGCTTCCTGGGGCTTTCTTTCTTTAAGACTGAATTCCAATCTCTTATAAAGGACTCCTGTAATAAGTTTAATATCCACCCTAAAAGAGGTAGGACACATCTAATCTGCAGTAACCCCAACAAAAGGTCCTACTTAAAATGGATTTACAGCCACAGAAATAGATTAAAGTAAACAACATGTTTTTCTGGGGTATATACATCTTCGAACCACCACTGGTACTATAGGGAAAAACTGGTTGAAGATACCCAGCAAAACTGAGTAAAGGTACCTGGGATTCTCTGTATTATTTATGAATATGCATCCACAATTAACTCAAAAGAAAAAATTTAAATAAAAAATAAGGGCTTGGGAATTGTGAGAAGATCAGTTACTGTGGGAAGATGGCTGAGTAGGAATCTCAGAAATCAGTCCCTGCACCAGAACAACTATTAAAAGCAGGAAGACTGGTTAAATTTTATTTAGTCTAAGTAGTAGTCTAAGAAAGAGATGATGACTGTTTGAATTACAGTGAGATAGTGGAGATGGAAGAAGTTGATTAAAAATATATCTTCTAAAATAAAGCAGACTTGCAAAGAGATTGCGTGGATTGGATAGGGGAAAAAGACGAATCAAGGCTAATTTCTTGGCCATTGCTTAGACAACTGCACACTAGTTATTTTTAGTTAAAGAAATTAGGTTTCACAGATAGAATTAATTAAATCATTTATTCAACAAACAGTTATTATGCATCTATTAGACCCATCATATGTTAAGTGCTGTGTTATTGGACAATAAAGGAGTTCAGTGTAGCAAGGAAAATAGGCAGGTAAGCACAGATGATAACATGTCTCATGGAAGCAAACAGAACATACAAAGTAAAGGCAGCAATTAGCTCTGCAGGGGAGGTTAGGAGCAACTTCAAAATTTACTGAGAAAATGTGATTTGTTGGGAACTTAAGAATGTATAGATGTTTTACATTTGAATAAGGGACATTTTTGGAAGGTTCTCCAAACCAGTGAGTATACAAAGCAAAAACAAAATATGCTAAAGAGCTAATGACCAAGTGACAGAATTATTTTCTGAATGATAGTCTTGTGATTTTTTAGCATCATCCTCTTTGCAATTTCTTCTTCCTTCTGCTTCCAAAAAAAAATCCATTATTCTCTTCCTCTCTAATAAAGTTCTTAAGAAAGAGTCATTCATATTTTCATTACCTACATTTGGATTCATATTCTAAGTAATGTATTGATTCAGCTAATTCTGGGCTTTTGTGACCACTATCTCGTATCTATTTCAAATTTAACAGTGCAGGTCTTAACTCTTCCAGAAAGAATGTCAACTGGAGCTCATTAATGACAAAATTTTCTCCATTCCAAGATGAAATAATATAAAAAGGGTAAATGTGGAGAGCTTTTCTTTTTAACTACATACATTCATTTTTTAAAAATTCTCTATCATGTCCTTTTTACTTTCATGGTTTTAAAATTGCTCTTTTAGTGATTTTTAATAGAGTGACAAAGAGGGAGAGAGAGACAGAGAGAGAGCTTTAATATCCTTTCCTGTCCAAATAAGAAACCACTTCTAGATCAGACACCAGACCCTCTTTACTATGTGTATATCTGGAAATTCATTTGTTCTCAGAATCCAAAGGTCATGGAAACACTGGTAACCACGCTAATAGAACTGCTATCCAAGAAGGCTGTTACAGATCTGAGAGATGCGGAGGGGTCTCCAGATAAATACTTAGGGAAGGATAAGGGGCTGATGAAGATCCCATCTGTAAGTGTTCATACTGCATTCTTATATTAGAAATGGTAGGAAAACTTGTTCCTATGGATTCTTCAAAATGAAGCTTCAACTGCCTATTTTCTGAACATTTATTAGCATCACGAGGGTTCTCTATCATAGTAGGAAGCAAAGTTCAAACCAAAGGATTAATAAAGAGAGTAGATTAATATTGGATATAGGAACAAGTATACCTCACTGAAGAAAATTAAAGAAGCAAGCAAGATGTGTTTATTTTTTAATCCATAAAATAAGATGCCATTAAATGTCCCTGATAGCTGTTTGTACAGAGGATATTAAATACCACAAATCAATAAATAAAATGGATTAAAAGATTAAGGATATTCTTATCTCATTGGAATGTTTATATTCAGTAGAAAACTCACTCTCTTACTTTGATGTGAGCCCTTGAACTCAAGGGATGTATCTTTTTCATTGAGGGGGAATATATCATCCTGGTTTAAAAAAAAATGGTTTTGCTTAGAACCAATTCCAAATCAAGCTGTGTAATTAATGAGTTATGTGACTTTGAACAAGTTTCTTAGATTCCTCATTGTAAAATGGGGATATAAATGTGCCTACATCACTGTGTTGTCATGAGGATCAAATGAAACAATGCAATAGTAAGCACTCCTTAAATATTCATTATTATGATTAATCTCATCAGCTCTCTATTGCCTAACACAGTGCCTGGCTTTTTGTGGCTCTTACCACAAAAAACTTTCTTAAATATAGATACTAACAATATAAGATATATTTTAAAAGCACAAATAGGGATGAGTCTATTTCATATGGACTCTTTGCCCAGCCTACAATTCCTTACATGTTTCTGTCTACCTTTTATCACCTTTTAGTTGCTTCCCTGTTTTGTAATTTATTCTACTTCTTTCAGCAATGTTTAGAATCTTCAACAGAAAGCCATGCAGTCAAACAACTAAGATGTCTTGCAGTTTGCAGTAATGAACTGTTATGCACCTTAGAGATGCTACTGGTACAGCAAATTCTTGATGTCCTCTTACTGACTTTAGATCAACAGAATAGGTCTAGGAATGGAGTTTGGGATCTGTCAGCACTAGAGGCTAATCAATACCTCTCTTGGGCAACATGTCACTCTATACAGAGACACAACTTTCAATAAGCTCAAGTCACACTTTGTAGTCTTGTAAAGGCTCAGTCTTAATTTCCCTTGTGTCAGCTTCCTGGTAATGGATGGCAATGCTGCAGAGAGTTTTTCTGTACTGATGGCTTCTACCAAAGGGAACTTCCCTCTCTTGGCCATGTTATATCTCTTGTGTTAAGAAAAAGAGTTTATTTCTCACAGGAAATCAAAGACTGTAGGCTGGATATGTGACAGCCAGTCAAAGCATCTTAAATTATCTAAGTGGTCCTGTTTGTCTGTTTTTAACATGGTACACAGAAAGCTTTCGGGATACTGTATCTTCAATGAGCACACCTATTGATTATCAGTGCTGATCACCACACAAAACCCTGACCTGAATGCATAAAATGAAATGGCCACCATTCCCTGTGATATGAAGGCTCTTCACAATTCTAAATCCCTGAATATAATTATTATACCCATTACACTATTAAATTTCTCTCTCTTTTGGTTTATGGAAGGTCATTGTTAAAGTGCAGGAACACACATTGCCTACCAAATGGAGGAGAACAGATTGAATGGGGATTTTAAAACAATCCAAAGGCTGACAAGCAATAAACAAAGTTACCTATTTAGTGGCCACATTGAGGAAATTTAATTCATCCTTATGCTTGACTTCTACATTTGCTACTGATATATTTGCTACTGATACAATATTTAATGGTCTCCAACCCTTTAGTATTTGTTTCCTGTTTCAAGCCCTCACCATCTCCTGGGTTGGATAACAATGTTTACCACTTCTTCATATTTAACCTCTGAGTTAAATATATTTACTCTAGTTTATCCTGCTCTACGCAGTTTCAACCTGACCCAACGTGAACTCCCTCATGCTCTATGCTTGCGTCTCTCTCTGGAATTCCCTCTAAGAGTGGATAATGGAGCATGGAAAGCAAGGGATAAAAAGATGGCAAGTTCTGGGACATCCATCTACGTCACCTACTGAACAGCATTAGCTAGTCATTACGTTAGAAATTCAAGTGCTTTTACTTTAGAAAGTTACCGCATTTGTGGCTCTGTGGAATCCTCCCATCCTGATACTAGTTACACTCATATTAGAGAGGAGGAAGCACTCTCAAGGAGCTTAAACAACTTGTGACATTTTACACAAATAGTAAATAGCTGAGATTATATATAAACTCAGACCTTCTTTCATATGTGGATGTTAATCTAGATATTACTGAAATTCAGTACAACTCAAATTAACCTTTGTGACAATATGAATACAAGGTATATCTCATACAATGAAAGCACATTTAAAGAAAATTTTATGTTTTCTATGTAAGTATGTATATTTATATATGTAGAATATAAAAATTATATATTTATCTTAAATTTATATTAGATGTTACATTGCAGAATATTATATAATCATTACCAAAACAATTCTCAGATTTAATTAAATCTCTCTTTTTTGTAGATCAATGAGTCTCAGAGAGGTTAAGTGACTTGCAAAGTTTATTCAAATAAATAAGAGCCTTTCCTGTGACTTTAAACCAGGTCTTTGAAATAAACTTTTTTTTTCCTAACATAGCAGAAGCATCATTTTTATATTTGAGTTTCACGATAATCTTACAAGTGGCTCCAGGAAGGGAGCAGTAGCATTTGACATGCAGGGAAACAGATCAGGGATAGATCACTGACTTTAGTATTACATGGCTAGATAGTACCAACAATAGGACTAAACCCTGGGCTTCCTCACCTGACAATTTTCTCCACCATACCACAGAGGACACATGCACACACTGCACCGTACAAGGACACTGTTCTTGTAGGAAGCAATATACTGCTTCAATTTTCAAAAGCAGAATTATTTATTTTAAAAATTAAATAATTAAAAACGAATCCTGTTCCTTATAAGAATAAATCTCAACTATCAGATAAAAATTGGTCTCAGATATTGGGCAACCTGATTGAGGGGGAAATTTTTGTTTTATAATATCATAATGATTGTTTTGACATGGTTTCCATTTTTTTTAAATTTATATTTCATTAAACTAGGAAAGAAAATTTGTGATTCATCACATAGCATTCACTTTAATTAGATTAATTAAATGCTGAGCCTACCCAACTGTTCATGTATGACTTTACAAGTACTTTTCTTATATGATGCCTCTATATTACCACTGACATATGAAACAAGACATCTTTTAAAGAAGGTGGGAATTTTCACATATAGTGAACTAGCAATCGCTCTAAAGCATGGCATCTAATCTAAAGGCCCTAACTATATCATGAAATAAAAGTAAGAGACTGATGAATCTTCCTTCAGGTTGTGCAGCAGTCACTATGAAACTTACACAGGAGGCATGACTCTGACTTTAGAACTGAAGAACCTGAGGAGGAAATCTGCCTTGAACAATGACAGTTTCATGAAAAGGGCAAACACCAATTTGTTTGTGTTCACTTTTAGGAATACATCGATTCATGCATAAAATATGACTCTAATCAATGTTGATAGTGAGGAAGGAGAAGGGAACTAATTATGATAAAACACCTAGCAGTTTCCAGGCCTTTTACTAGACACCAAATGGATTATTTCTTTAAAATTCAGAAAATTACTGGATGGAAAGGTAGCATTATTTTCATTTTACCAATGAGGCTTACAAATATTAAGTAACTTACCCAAGCAAATATAGCTAGTTTGAGGTGGAGGTGGGATTCATGTTCTACTTGACTCCAAATCCCATTAATGACATTTTCTAAAAAATCTATTGTTTCAGTTCCTGAAGCTTCAAAAATGGTAAATGCAGGCCTAGAGAATACCATACTCTTTGCTTTCCTTTCTGACATAGTATTTTGTTTTTGCTTCCTTGGTGGTTTATGATTGGGCCAGAGATAGAACTTAACAAATGATGCCCCAGTGTTGGGAACAACTTAGAGCCTTTTGCACAATACAGAAGTGTCAAGCATATGTTTAGAAGGCTGTTCAAATAAATGGAATCAGAGGGGAGACGGGATAGCTATGACCTGCCACTAAAAACCAGACATGCACAGACCAAACGTCCAAATCCATGTATGAATTTGAACTAAAAGCCAGTCTTTCCAGTGGGTCAGGATATTACTTATTATGGGATTTCCTTGTATTTTTGTAGATACCTCTACAAAATGTCATATTTTAACTGTACAAGCACAAAAGTTTTAGTTTTAATAGCTAAAAATTTGTTTCAGTAACCAAAGGGATCAATATCCAAAAGAATAAAAGGAATGTTCTGCAGAATGGTGCAAGTTCAAGCTTTTTCTAACACCTCAGCATGGAACTTATATGAACCCACATGAGATGAGATGAGTTTTAATAAAAACTAAATCATCTTTATGTCTTATAAAAATGTGTACTTTGCCTGTCTAGGTACAGAGATGCTATTATGCTGTATTGGTGGAAAAACAAATGCCCCCTTGGGATCTTATGCTTTTGATTATTTAAAAACAATTACGTTTCTGAACTCTAGTCCTTAGTTATAGTCACCTGGAAGATAAAGGATGCACTAATAGGTTAGACAGACAAGAGAACTATGAATTTCAGAAAGGAAAACACAATTGTAATGGGGAAAGCATCTTATTTCTCTTGTTACTGGATAAATGTGAGATAGTTTATTATCCCATTTTGAGCCCAGGTTTCCTTTCCTGTAAAACTGGGAAGGTTAAAGTGGAGAAGATTAAAAAGATGCTATCACATTAATTTAGGATTAAATGAAATAATGTAGGTAAAATGCCTGATACAGCATATTCAATACATGGTGGTAGAGTTGTTGCTGCCGCTGCTACTACTGCTACTACTACTGCTGCTGCTGCTGCTAACCACCCTACACTAGTGCTGGGAAAACTACTGAACCAGTTCAGCCTATATCTATCCATAAAATCATAATCTAGTGGTCAGGAGTACTGGAGTTAGGCTATCTGAGTTTGAAAATCCCCCTCCTCCAATTACTGGCTGTGTGCCTTCTGTACTCAAGTGTCATCATGTATGCAATACCTACCATATTTATTTCAAAGTTCTTGTGGATTAGGTGAATAAAAAAGAAACACCTGTAATGTGGTTTGGCATAATGAATGGCTAAGGAAAGAGAATGTTTTACTCTCCTTCGAGCATTTCAGCAGGAAGGACATTTCTAGGTTTGGATGGCAGGAGATCTCTGGAGAGAAGTGACAGCAGAGATAGAAGGTACATGACACAGGTAGAAGTGGGAGCTGAAATAAGGAAGAGATGGGGGATTCCTGTGATTAAACTTTTAACCTTTGATTTTCAAATATATTTTTATTATGGAAAATTTCAAATACAAAACACACATATTTGTAAAAATAAAAGCCATGTATTCAACAGCCATCAAATTTCTGCCATTGGGGTTTCATCTACCCCTAACCATGCTTCTATCTATGCTGGAGTATTTTCTAAATGGCTTTATTAATTTATAATTCACATACCACCCTATTAATCTACATAGAGTATGCAATTAAATGGTTGTTAGTATACTCATAGAGTTGTGCAACCATTAAGACAATCCAATTTTAATATATTTTTGTTATCCCCTAAAGAAATCCCTTACCTCTTAACCATCATTCCACATTTCCCTCCAAGTTGCCTGCCTCAACTCTAGGTAACCACTAATTCACTGACTATCTCAACAGGTCTTGCCTATTCTGGAAATTTTATGTAAAGGGAATCATATAATATGTGGTCTTTTGTGACTGACCTCTTTGAGTTCACATAATGTTTTCAAGGATCATCCATGTTGTAGCATTATCAGTACTTCATTCCCTTTTTATTTGGCAGATTACTATTCTATTATATGGATATACCATATTTTGTTTATCCATTCATCAGATGATGGAAATTTGGATTGTTTCAAACTTTGGCTATTATAAATAATGCCAAATATACACACAAATAAATATATATATATATAAGACTTTGCATGGATGGATTTTTTCATTTTTCTTAGATATGTACCAAGAAGTGGAATTTCTGGGTTATACAGCAACTGTTTAACTTTTTGAAGAACTGCTAAACACTTCCAAAGCAACTAGACCATTTTACATTCCCACCAGCAATGCACAAAGCCTCCAGTTTCTCCACAACATTACCAACACTTCTCATTATCTGTCTTTTTTCAATATCTTATTTATCTTAGTGAGTGTGAAGTGTTATCTCACGGCAATTTTTTAAAATTTCCCTAATATCTAATTATGTTGAGCATCTTTTCATATGCTTATCAGCCATTTCTATATCTTCTTTGAAGAAATGCCTAATTAGATTCTTTGTCCATTTTTAATTGTGTTTTATTCATTCCCTAGATGTTAGTTTATTCCTTACATATTTTAGATACAGAGTGCTTATGAGTTGTATGATTAGCAAATATTTTCCACCATTCTTTGGGTTATCTTTTCACTTTCTTGATGGTGTCATTTGAAATACAAAATTTTAAAATTCTGATGAAGTTCAGTTTGTCAATTTTTTCTTTTGTCACATGTGCTTTCAGTGCCGTATTGAAAAAGACTTTGCATAACCCAAAGTTATGAAGATATTTTCCTTTTAGAATTTCCAAGCTCTTATATTTAGAAATATGATCCATTTTGGACTAATTTTTATGTATGGTGTGAGGAAGGGTTCTAAATTCATTCTTTTTCATGTGCCTATGCAATTGTCTGAGCATCATTTGTTGAAAAGGTGATTCTTTACTCCATTTAATTGCCTTGACACCCCTGGTGAAAATCAGTTGCCATAAATGTAAGGGCTTTTTGCTGGACCTTCAATTGTATTCCACTGATATATACACAGCTAACTTTAACGCCAGTACCATACTGTCATAATGTATCTAAAATGTAGTAGGTTTTGAAGTTGTAAAGTGTGAGTCTTCCAACTTCGGTCTTCCTTTCCAGATTGTTTTGGTAATTCTGGGTTCTTTGAATTTTCATATGAATTTTTGGGATAGCTTGTCAATTTTTGTAAAAACAACAACAATAACAACAAAGGCCTCTGAGATTTTAATATGGATTGCAATACATCTCTCAATCAATTTGAAAGATGTCTTCATTTTAACAATATTAAGTCTTCTGATCCTTGAACATGGGATGCTTTTTCATTTATTCAGATCTTCTTAATTTTATTTCAACAATATTTGGCAGTTTTCAGAGTATGAGTTTTGCACCTGTTTTGTTAAATTTATTCCTAAGAATGCTATAATTTTTGATAAAATTTTAAATGGAACTGTTTTCTTAATTTCATTTCAGATAGTTGATTGCTAGTGTATAGAAGTAGAATAGACTTTTTAAAATTGATCTGTTTCTGAACTCATTTATTAGTTCTAATAGTTATTTTGTTAGTAGATTCTTTAGGGTTTTCTATATACAAAATCATGTCATCTGCAAATAGAGTGTCACATCTTCCTTTCCAATATGTATGGCATCTTTATTTTTCTGGCCTGGATTCCATCCAGGATACCATATGATATAATCTAGTTATGTACCCTCCGGCTTCTCTTGACTGTGACACTTTCTTAGACTTTCTCAATTTTTGATGATCTTGACAACTTTAAATAGTCCACATCAAATTATTTGTTGAATGCCCCTCACTTGAGGTTTTGATGTTTTTTTCATGATTACATTGAGATCTATGCATTTTGGGAAGCAGACCACAGGGGTAAAATGCCAATTTCATCAGATTTCAAGAAGAATGCATACTATTAACATGAAATTACACTTTTGATTTTAACATTGATTACTTTCCTGAGGTATTGTTGTCAAGTGTTTTGCTTGACAGTTTGTAAAATTGCTAATTTCCTTCTTTCTATACTGTACTCTTTATAATGAACTTGCTGTCACAGCCCCACTTAAAGAGTGGGAAATTATACTCCCCCTCCATGAGGGTGAAGTATCTACATAAATTATTTGGGATTCTTTTGCAAGGGATGTCTATTCTCCCAAATTTGGTATTTATTTGATCAATTATTATATCAGTATGCTTTTGCATGTGGATTTGAATTATTGTCTGGATCAATTGCTTTCAACATGGGGTACACCCTTTAGTAATTTCTGTCAAGTAGATTGACAGCAATAACTTTTCCCAGTGTTACTTTATCTGGGAATCTCTATTTCACCTTCATTTCTGAAATATAGCATTGCTGGAGAAAATATTCTTGGTTTACAGAGTTTTGTTTTGTTTTTCCTCTAGCACTTTGAATATATCAGCCTACAACCTTCTGGCTTCCACTGTTTTTTTATGGGAAATCAGCCATTAATCTTATTCATGTTCTTTTGCATGTGACAAGCCATTTCCTTTCTTTCTGCTTTTATGATTATATCTTTGTATTTGGCTTTCAATATTTTCATGATGCTATTTCTGAATGTGCATCTCTTTTTTTGTCTTTTTTTTTTAATTTGTTTTCCTAGTTGAAGTTCATTAAGCTTTTTGCATATATAGAATAATGTTTTCATAAATATCAGACACTTAAATATTTCTGCAATCCCTTTTATGCTCTTTTCTGTCTCCACACTCCTCTTACTCCCATTATATGCATATTGGTTCACTTAATGATGTCCCATTTTTTCCTGAGGGTCTGTCTGTTATGCTTCTTTTATCTCCTTTCCTAAGAGTACATAATATCTATCAATCTTTTTTCAATATTTCTCATTCTTTCTTCTGTCAGCTCAAATATTCTGTTTAAGACCTTTAGTGAATTTTTAATATCAGTTATTGTGCTTTTAACTTTAGAATTTCCACCTGGTTAGTTGTTTATAATTTCTTTCTTTTTATTTCTACTCTCTATTTGATGAGATAGTGTCATCATACCTTCCTTTACTTATTTAAATATGATTTTCTTTAGCTCTTTGAACATATTTTTAATAGTTGCTTTGTAGTCTTTGACTGCTAAGTCTGACATCTGGGCCCTCTAGAAAGCAGTTTCTGCTGCTTGAATTTTTTGTATAAATTACATTTTCCTGTTCCTTTGCATGTATAATAATATTTTGTTTAATACTCAACATTGAAAATAATATATTGAAGCAACTCTGGATACTGAACCATGCCTCCTCCTCCCTCCTCAAGGATAGTTGCTGTTGTTTGCTTGTGTATTTGATGACTTAACTAGCTTATTTTTGTGAAGTCTATTGCCCACCCTCCTCCCCCTCAAAGTATGAAGTCTCTGATGTCACTCTTCAGAGGATGCAGAGTTGGGCATATTCACCCTCAGATGAAAGTGGCTTTATCAAGGCAGTAATTGTCTCTTTCCATGATCTCTCTATTAAAGAGTCTGCCACAGTTGTTCTCACACCCAGCTACTACCCTCCATTCTTTGATAGCTGATTGCTCTACTGCTTTCAATTATGCCCTGTTCTTAAAATTTCCCACAGTACATTCCAATTAAATATGGACCCTTTTGGATGGTAATATTGGATGCCAATCTTTGAGGTTTGTTGTGATTCCAGTAGGGCTCTTCTTAGCTTGATATTTACCTGGGTGTCTCTGATGGATTTCTAACTGATTTACGCTTTATTGTTTTGTGCTTGTGTGCTCATCAGCCTCCTTTTAATTGCTTACCACTACAATCTTAGCTTGAACTACCACATACCCTGTTCCAAATAAAAGCAGCTCAGTTTAGAGATCTTCATAGTTTTCTAATTTTATTGCTTGCTTCCCCACTTTGGCAAATATTCTGTACCATACTCCAAAGCTAGGTATTGTGGTCCACTTCTCTCAAAGTTGCATCCTTCCTCATATGCATGCCACTAGGCTGGGGCAAGAAGCAGCCTTTTCGTTTGTTTGTTTGTTTGATGTTTTGACTTGTCTCTTGTGGAAATTTCATTCTATGTGTTATGTGGGGTGAAGGTTATTGGCACTCCAGTATTCTCACCCAGCCATTTCAGGGGTAAAGCTTCTACTCTTAGAGAGGGGCTGGGTGGAGGAAGAGAGACCTAGACCTCTCAGCTGCTTTTGCTTGGATTAGAGCTACAGCAATATGCAGCTAGCACCCTGCCCCTCCTGAATAAATTCAATAGTCTTTGACGGACACTGGTTGGAAAACTACTCTGTGTTCTTGGCTGCATTGACCCCAGTGGAACTTCTATCACACTGTATCGGAATTAGGAAAAGAAAGAGCAGGTTGTGGCTCATAGACTCTCCCTGTTTTTAATGAGATTTTCTTGAAGAAATGTTTTCTCATTTTCTATAGACCATTAGACATTTTCCAGAGATTTAAAATGTGTATGTGTGTGTATATTAAATCAAGTTTCATCCATTATGGTTGATTCACTGGGGAATGAGTTTGCAGAGTTCCTCATGCTGCCATTCTGGAAACTCTCATCAATTTCTAACTACTTTCCATTCTCACCTGTAGGAAGCTTCCCACTATGGCAACAAACACCTAAAAATGTTTTAAATCAAAGTATTTGATTGGAGGCTTCCTGTATAAATATTAGAAAAAAATTAATTCTGAATAAACTTTACACTACTTTCTTCCCTCAAAAATGTTGCTATTATACATCCCTAATTACCTGGAAGATAAACCGTATCTTACTGAAATAACTTTTTGAGTTTAAGTCTATAGATTTATTATTTTTATCATTGTAGTGTTTGGATTTTAAGTTTCACAAAAACATATAAACACAAAAGATTGCACGTGTGTGTGCAATCATGTGTATAAACTGAGAATTCTCTCTTTATTAACTCTTATTAAACAATACAGTCATAACTCCTAAAACTGATACTTAAAAAATAGGTTCATGCCAAAACTCTTAGAAATCTTAATTTTTCTTAATTTTATGTCTTTCCAAATGTGTTTACAAACTCTTATTAAAATCAACAATAATTTATTTTATTGTTGTTTTGCATCAGTAGAAATCATTAATTTGTTTTAGGTTAATGCATGTGGTGTATTTTTTTATAATATATATAATTTTTTAAAAGATATTTAAATTACATAAATGCTAAATAAAAAATATGGGGTATTCCCACATGCCCCACTCCCTACCCCTTGCACATTTTCCCACATTAACAACATCCTTCATTAGTGTGGTACATTTGTTACAATTGATGAACACATTTTGGAACATTGCCAATACACATGGATTATAGTTTACATTATAGTTTACACTCTCTCCCACACAATTTTGTAAGTTATGACAAGATATATAATGACCTGTATCGTCTTTGCAATGTCATTCAGGACAATTCCCAAGACTGGAAAATGCCTCCATATTATAACTATTTTTCCCTCTCCTTCCCCTCAAAACCACCAGTGGCCACTGTCTACATATCAAATGATAACAGTTCTTCCATTGCTAGAATCACAATAAGTCTATATAGAATAGCAGTAAGTCTGCCCTAGTCCATCATTCATTCCCCAATTCTGAAGATTCTGGGATGGTGATGACCACTCCCCATCTAATTGAGAGTGGGCATAAATCCCATGGGGTAGATGGATGGGACTATCTTGCTTGTAGTTGCATATTCTCTCTGTTCCTTGGGGTGGTTGTTGTCCATCATCATCTCCTTGTTAGTTGTACTGGGTGAGTACAATGAACTGGAGAAAAGGTGTTTCAAAGCTGTTGAGATTCAGGGCCCAAAGGGCACATGGAAAGCCCTAAGATTTAAGTCTCTTGGACGTACACCTATCAAATCTAGTACTAACTATAGGTTCAAATAGAAGGGGCAGAAAAGCCCTGTGAGGGAAACCACAACTGAGTCCAACTCTGTCCCACCAGGGAGCATAAATTCCAAAGTAGGGCCCATTGGCAGGGTGCCAAACTCTTAAGCAGTCTGCCTTGCCTATAGTGTTTGGGTGTTTCCAGAGCCCTCAGGACCCATGCTATTTGAGACAATATTTACTTTGGCCGTCAATGAGATCCTGCTGAGACATGCATAACTGTAACCTCTGGAATGACCTCCTAACTCACTTTGAAGTCTCTTAGCCATATAAATTCATTTGTCTTTACCGTTTTCTCCTTTTGGCCAATGTCTTTTTTCAGTTGCATTGCTAGTTGGTGTTTGGTAGTAATCCCTCAGTGCCTAGGAAGCTCATCCCCTGGAGTCATATTCCACGCTTAGGGGAAGGTAATGCATTTATACACTGAGTTTGGCTTAGAGAGAAGCCACATTTGAGCAACAGGGAGGCTCTTAGGAGGTAAATTTTAGGCACCCTATAATACTAGGCTAAGTTTCAATTTCAAAAGTAAACATTCATAAGTACAGTCATCATTATCAAGGGCCTGTCAATGGTCCATCTTCCTTCTCTAGTCACTACCCTTTTATACTTTGAGCATCACAGAAATTATGTGCGCTCTATTAAATACCACTCTTTTTCATGTAATTATTTAGCACCTTATTATCTTCCACACCACTTTGTAGAAATGTATTCACATAATGCTAAATTGGCAGTTAATGCTGTAAATTCAATAAATGGAGATTGGGGTGGGGTTAGAAGTTGAAGAAGGAATAGAGGCTGTCAATTTTCTGATCTGCTATTTTGTAATTTAAACAACTTGATGACTCTCTACCTTAAAATAAATATACTGTATTAATAAATGGATAACTGAATAGATACACCCCCCAAAATTAGGCATATACATTTTAACTTAAACTCTATAGACAGCATTTCAAAAATCCCTGATAAATAAGAAAACTATCTAATACCATTCCAATAGAATAATTATATCTATTTGATACCCTAATTCTTAAAAGAAATTATGAAATATAAGAACTAATGTGGTCAGGATGATAGTATCATGATAACATCATTTTCTCATATAAGTTCATTGACAAATAAAAACAAAACATACATAAAACTGAAATTTTAAAGTATTTTATTTAAAACAGCTTGGAGTCAAAACATAATAATACCCAGAATATATACCCTCAAAAATTTGGCATGGAAAGCAAATATTTTCAGAAGTAATTATATCCCTTTTAGTTTTATTTAATTTCTTCTGCTAAGTTAGAGAGGGTGTTTGCTTTCAAACAAGGTCTTCTTACTATGAAATTATTCAGATTAATGTCTATACCATGAACCTCTCAAACTCAGCAAGGTCCTTTCATAGTTATTCCACACTTTAAGAGAAATAATTTCAAAGTCACTATGATTAATTAGAATTCAGTGTGGAACCCTTAGGAAGAGATGTCTGATTTTTACTTTGCACCAATGTCAAATTCAAAATCTGGTCTTTGGAATGATTAATAATGTGTATATGTGTGTGTGTGTTGGCAGATCTTGTTCTCTCCAGCTTTATGCAAATAAAATACAAAACTCAAATGATAACTCTGCATTAGAAATATTTCTTAAAATCAGTCCCTTGAATATCAGACATAGCACAAAATCAGACTTGGGAAGGCTTTCATTAAATCATAGTGGCTGTTTTGAGAAAATAAAGAGTTCAGTGCATAGGAAATAACAAATAAATGAAATAATTATGCAAAGTTATTACTTGTTTACATTAATTTCATTACTTTGAGAAAACTAAAACACTACTAAGTTAAATATGTTGGCCAAAGTCACACAGAGAGTAAATGGTAGAGTTAAAATTGGAACCCAGGCAGTCAGTGTCAGGAGACATGCTATTATATCTCTATATTACCTCTCTTTGCCATCACTTTCTTTTTGCCAATGTCTTCATTTTCTCAATAGAAATCACATAATTCCTATTCTCATAGCTTTTATAGGAGACAAAAAATGTATACTAGTTACTAAAGGAAAAGGAAGCTAAAGAATGTTTTAATATTAATGTAATTTTACTTATTTTGTTTTGTTTAGTTATGCCTTAAAACCGTTAACTCAGGAATAATGGGCATCTCTTCTTTATTGCTTAACATTGTATTCTTATTACATTACACAATCTGAATCATGATAGATAGATAGATAGATATAGAGATATATAGTGTACAATTAAGTTGATAAATGAATCAAGTAAATTCTGTCCTCAAGAACCTCACACTTTAGTAGAAAAAGTAAGGACTAAAGTAGTGAGACATCATAGCAAATGCTAAGTACTATAGGACCTGGCATTTTGGGGAATGTCCTAGGATAACCGTCCCCATTTTATTTAATCACTAGCTGGAAGGAAAGCTAAACTAACAGCTGTTTATTGCATTGTAATTTGCACACAGAAATCTACACATAAATAGCTCAATTCAGCTCTAAAACTAAATATGGTGCAGATATTTTTCTTTGAATCTTACCCTGCAAATAATGAAACTCAGTCCAAGAGAAGTTATATAACATAGTAACCTGCTTAATATCACAAAACTAAAAAGAAATGGCAATGCCAGTTCATGAAACCAGGCCTGTTGACTGATTACAAACCCTGTATCTCTGTATTTTTCTCCCTCTATTGCTCCACAGAAAGGTTTCATAGAAAAAAAAAAAATGTTGGACCAGATCATAAATCCATCACTTGGGTAACTGAAACAATAAATAGCTGATCACAGTTTCATTTCTTAGACTAATGAATGTAGGCACAAGTAAAACAATACAAATGGACATACAGGCTTATATACCTATATATGTACATATCTATACATATCTAGAAATTTGAAAATATCCTCTTTCTCTTTCTCTGCACATGTTATGAAATATTTTCTTGGAAGAGCATGCCCATGAGACAAATCTAATCCTATATTTCCAGATGCATATCGTTTCTCCTGAATTTACAGTGTTGTAGGGTCTGTCTCACCTGGATGATACTAAAATATTTCAAAAGAACATTAACATCTGGAAGGTTTAGATAAAGACTTCTCTGACACGTAAGCTAATGAACTAAACCTTCTCTTAAAAAATTGTATTTCTTTTCAAATATGAGAGTGAAGCTAAGACATTTGGGGTCACCCAGAAATAACTTTTGGAGTTTGCATTGGGGGGCTGAATGCAAAACACAGGATGGGGAGCATCACCTCCTGAAATTGTGCCAGACTCTCCACACTGCCTTGGGATTTCATATTGGAAAGCTCAGGTCCTTGCACTTTCCTAAATGAAACTCCCTCTCACACCAATTGGAACGAAATACTGTTTTCTGTAGACTATTTGGAAATAAATATGCAATAACCTTATAGAAGCAATTCAGAAACCAAGTAAATTTTACTTGGAATTCACAGTTATGTGTAATCATTATGGCAACAAGATTGTCTGCCCATGTTATGGACTTTTAAAGTAAATAAACTGAGATTGCTGTTCTATCATGGATGGTAGTGGTGGCTTGAAGCTGTATGTACTCCAGAAAAACATGCTTTAAATGTAATTGATTCCTGTGGTGTAAACCCATTGTTAAGTAAGACCTATTGATGAGGTTACTTCAATGAAGGTGTGTCCCACCTCAATCAGGATGGGCCTTAATCCTAATACTAGATTCCTTTATAAGAGAATGAAATTCAGATGCAGAGAGGGAAAGCCACAGGAAGAAAAATAGATGAAATGGTACTCGGAAGAGAAGAACGAGACCAGGAGATGCAGCCATGTGCCCTGCCATGTGATAGAGGAACCAAGGATCACTGGCAGCCAGCCCCAGAATGCCACAGTCTTCAAGCAGAACGCATTGCCTTGATTATGCCTTGATTTGCACATTTTCCCAGCCCCCAAATCGTGAGTGAATAAGTTCCCATTGTTTAAACCAATGCATTTTGTGGTATTTGCTTAGGCAGCCTAGGAAACTAAAACAGTTCTTTTAGCATAAAATTGTAATTTTCATCCTTTGTAAAATAATGGAAAAGGGCTTCAATGTTCCTACAATCTCACTTTACTTCTCTCCCCAAGGATTGAGGAGTGACTTATCCAACTGGTAAGCAAGCTCCACATCATGAAAATGTAAGCTTATATTTTAATTTCCTACATGTACATTTTAACTGATTCCAGGTTTGGAGGAATGCAAGGGCTGTGAATAATTATTGCCCTTAAAATACAGCACACAAAATCAGAAATAAAGGACTAGAGAGGTACAATATCCTTTTTGAATTTGATAGGTAAATGCACATATAGCATTTCAGTATACTCAGGTTTAGGTACACTTTTGATCTTATTAAAATAAAATTACATGTACCAACAACGCCTGTATCTCTTTTTACCATGTATGTAAGGGCATATATTTCTCTGTATTTATTTATGAGTATTTGCATGTGGGCAGCTTTGCATTGACACCATGCTCAAGGAACAACATAGGAATTCAAATGACTTCAAGTTGCTCTGTCTTTATCACTGACAATTGCTAGCAATAAATGGAGCTCATTTCATTCTTGTCCATAAGATGCACTGAAGCACAATTTAAAATTGTAAATAGTAGTATCAGAAATTATTGAGCAGAGAAAACTCAAAATAATTTGGATAGGATATCTGAGAAAATAATATATGATTTGTCATATTCAACTTTTTAGAGTTTTTTTTAGATCAGTACAAAAATAGATTTAATCTATTAAGGAAGCTGGTAAAGGAAAATGAAACCAATACAGGGAATGAAGTTATCTTTATTCTAAATTTACATAGCAATATCTATTGTTTTTCTATTGCAGCTTAGCAAATTACCACAAATTTAGTGGCTTGAAACAATACTCATTTATTAATCTCACATTAATACCAATCAGAAGCCAAGAGCCTCACAAGGCCAAAATCAAAGTATTGGTAGGGTTATGCTCCTTTCTAGAGTCTCTGGGAAATAATCTGTTTCCAAGATCATCCAGGTTATTGGCAGAATTCAGTTTCTATAGGTTGTAGAACTAAGGTTCTGTTTCCCTGATATGTGACAGCCTACATCTTCAAGTCAACCATGGCACATTGAATCCTCCTATTATTTCAAATCTCTCTGGCTTCCCTTTCTAATTCAGCTAAGAGAAAGTTTTGTTTTTAAGGACTCATGTGATTACACTGGGATCAATTAGATAATCCAGGCTAATCTCTCCATATTAAGGTAAAGTGATTAGTAATTTTCATTATATTTGTGAAGCCCCCTTTGCCATGTAAGGGAATATATTCGCCGGAGTAACACCAGTAGTTGAAGATCATGGGGTCATAATTCTGGCAAACAGACCATATTACCTTAGGCAAGATATTTTACCTTTCTGAATCTTAATTTTCTCATTGGATCTAAAAAAATCCACCTTCTTTGTAAATCAGTAATGAGAATGTATATTGTTAGCACACACCCCCTCCCAGCCCTCGTGCTTACATTTATAGAACATTTTCACAGAACCAGCCAAGGTGCTAAGCATTTTATACACAAAATCGTGTTTAATCCAAAAAAAAAAAAATGCCATTAAGTGGTCATTATCTTTACATAACAGATTTGCTGAAAAGTACACATTGTTCAAATAGAACAACTGGGATTTGAACTCTGCTTTTTCTCAGCCATGAACTATGTTACACTAATCTGAAAACTTCATGGTAACTTTTTCTAGCCTGCAAAGCACCAATACCTTCTCCACAAAAAAATATTACTTATAAATCAAGTTTACTTGGGAATAAATGAGCAGAGCATTGAAATTTGTCTTTCTCACCACCAGCAAAAGATACGTGTGAAAATAAGTGGTAAAAGATTTTGACTTACTGAACTTCAATGTCTTTGTTTCCCCACACACTTTTTAAATATATTAATGTCACCAACAATACTAAGGATACTATTAACAAATATTTCAGTATATATCAAGTATAAAGAGACTTTCAGATCATTCTGCCTTTTAAGAAGAATGTAGAGAAACTGTAGCGCACGTTTACTAAGAAGAAAAGATCACAAATAGTGTCATATGCCAATGAATGCAATGGACCTATAGTTCTTTAGCCTGCATGGGTGAAAACTAATTAGCTGTACTTGCTACATTTTAGTACTGAAAGAATTAAGGGAGAATATTGATTAAGCAGAAGATGGTACTGTAGATAGTAGGTGTAAGAGATATTTGCAGGAAAAATAAGCAAGACTTCTCTGTCAAAGTGCCCAAAGATGAAAGGAGCATCTACATAAGGGAGAAGTAACCTATCAAGAGAAGTTAGATGATCTCTGCTCAGTGATGGTATGTAGGAGTTTCTCTCATAAACTGAGAGCTGGGGTGACTTTACGTCACAACTGAGAATCTGTAGCATGGTAGATTGTCTTCCTGCCTCAACTAGAGACAAGCACTTTTCCCTTGGAATCTCTGTATTAATGTCTTTTCTTCAACCTAACTGTCTCAAGACCTAAAAGGTGATTGTCTTCATATCTGCTTTGCTTTTTGAATGGAATAAACATTTTCCAGCTCAAAGGGAGGCTCAGCATTTGACAGCTGTGAATCTAGTGGATAGTCCAATTAACACAGCACCAAAGAAAACAGATGAATGATTTAGAAGAAGATTCCAATGTGTACTGAATGGCATGGAGAATGAAAAACAGCCTTTTGGCCATTTGAACAGACCCAGTCATTTCACTATAATTACTATCCCAATCCCTCATTTGTCCCTGACTTTCTGGTGTCAGCAGGCTTGCAGGGTTGGCAATACGCCTATCTTGGGGATTGCTTCTCTGCTGTCAATAGCTGCTGGCTTCCTATGTACCATAAGGACTTACTTAATTAGCAGCAAAACCACACTGCATCCTGACTATTGCAAGGCTCTATTTTTGAAGATGACATGATAAGCTGCCTTGAAGCCATCTTCCTTACTAATATCCTCTTTCTCTGGAAATGATTAGCTTATTTTCAGGGACAATACAGAAGCATCATTTTTGCTTTTTCTAAACTAAGTGAGATACAGATATTTGCATGTGTTAGTTCCTCCCCATCTTCCATCTAGCCTGCCAGTGTACTTAAATTGTTCATCTGACTAATGCCAAATTTTGTATAAAGATGTAAAGCATACAGCGGCTTCTATGAGAAGCTACTTATTATACTGTTTACCTTTTCTGCCCCCAGTTTTAGGAACTTTCCTATGCTAAGTATTACAAAAGGCAGTTTCAACAGATAAAAGTTGCAGGGAAATTAAGGCTCTTGTTTTTATTTATTTGCTTAGTATACTTGTGCACAAATGTTTCAATGGTTCATATTTACTAATGGCACTCTTCTGTTTCCTCATCCCCACCAGACTCCTTCTGGGAGGAAGAAACTCCCATTTCCTTTTCTACATCGCCAGGCTTCGGTCTAAAAATACTGTATCTGCAAGGCACAAAGCAGGCACTTAAAAATGCTTGTTCCATTACTAAAGAATGAATGAATATCACTACTTACTGTCTGAACTGCTCTCTAAAATGATGCTCTAAGATGGGGTCAGAGGGCAGGAGTGGGGGAGGACTGGCCAGGGTTTAATCAAAGGTACGTTGCAGAAAAATGAGGTTTTATGGTTTTACTCATCATTGGACTTCCATTCATAAGTACATAGACAATCCTACCAATTATCTAAAGTCTGGTGCGTTGACTAATTTCCATCACCAAAAGTAATTATTATCTTTTGGAGGCACATTATATCCCATTCTCCTTTTGAAATGGATTGCATTTATACACTTAAATTTGCCTACACTCAAGAACCTTCAAAACCGTAGCAGCCATATGATGAGAAACACTGAACATATGGTCAGAAAGTCTGTTAGTTCTGACTATAAAGGCTATTCACTTACCCAGGATATGGATTAAAGAAAATTAAGTGTGACTTTTCCCATATGGAACTCTCTGAAGGAAGTCTTGCTGTAGTAATCATGTGCATTACTATACAAAAGATTCCCCAATGAATCAAACAAACACACAGGTTAAATGCAAATTATTAAATTATTTGTGTCTGTGTGTATATATATAACACTGTTTTATATATTACATATATATTGCATATATAACTGTTGAAGAAAATGTTGAGAATTTAAAAATTTAAAAAATATACACGTATATGCTATATATATGTAGTATACATATACATACATTGTACATATGTAATATTTTATACTTGATTTTTATGTCTGCCCATAACAAGTCCATAATTCCTTGGTAATACACATGCATTGCTTTTCACTGCACCCATTTCCTCTTTCTTAATAGGACTGCTTATGGCAATCTTTTATTGCAATTACCACTTTACCACTGAAACAGATGGTAAACAGTAGCCCAATCATTCTTTATTTATGGCACATCAAGGTGAGATAGACCATCTGGCTATATCTTCCTCAGAATTTGACAGTTAGCTGAAAGACAGAGATTAAAAATTGTTGGGAGTCCCAATTCTTGTGAGCAGGGTTATCTTAATGATACTGTTCCTGCCATTATTTTCCTGCTATTTTGGTTCCTACTTCCTTACATCTTGAGATCATCTGGTTTCTGATGATTCCCAAGCCAAATTCTTAGTCTCTTTTAGAATCTCTGAGCATCAGAGATCTTTCCAATATTTTTTTTTTAAATTAAGATAAACAGAGTTGGAGTCTGCTAAAAGCAATCACTGTCTTTTTGGATGCAGAAATAATTTCTCTGGATGTCATTTTAGATGCTCTGTAATAAGGCAACAGACTATTTTAGCTAATCTCCAAATTATTTGTTAATAATTATAAACTCTTTGCTCCCAATAAAATAAATATTATACCTACCTGAATATCCACTATATTCTGCCATCATTGACTATGGTGCTGCATTTCTTCAATTGGAAATTTCCTCCTTAGTGCCTATTACTGATATAAAAATCTCTCACAGTTTGTCTCAAATGCAACACTCTCTATGAATTGTACTAATCCCCAGCAGAAGTAATCTTTTACACTTTTAATACAGGAAATTGACTTCTGTTTAAAATATATTCTGTCTTATATTAAAATTACTTTTAGGGATATAGGACACAAATTGTTTGATAAAGAAAGGCAAGCTAAAATTCAGGACAAATGTGAGGTTATTGAATTGTCTCACAAAACATAAAGCTGAAACCTTGGGATTCTATTCCTGTCTGTTGTGGCACAGGACAAAGATGGAGACATTTCCAAGGGTTCTGAAAGATTCTGCTAATGAAGTTTGTAAATTCTCCAGGAGAGAGATAAAGCTAATCCATTCTGGCATACTGTGAAGGTGGTATGAGTAATACTCCAACATACACATGGAGTCTCCTGTCTTAGATAAAATGAGCTAAAATTTACTAATAATTTCTCAAAGTCTTATGATCAAAATCACTAAGTGGATTCCATGTCTCCAGAGCTGAAAGTATCCAAGCAGCATAGACACCAACACGAGGCCTCCTACGTTGAGTCTGAGCTCCTTGAAAATGAAGACAATACACACTTGCTGATTTCAATTCCCTTCTCAGATTCACTTGTCATTTCTGCATTAATATGTTGATATTCCTGCATTCTCTCTGCAGAGGCCTCAAGAATGTTCTGATGATGGCCTCACCTGTTTGTAAATAGCCGTGGTCTTGCCTTCCTAACTGGCTTTTGTGAAGAGGGGCTCATTTTATGAAGAGCAATATTTTAATATTGAAGTTAAATATCTTAAAGATGAATAAACCTGTTGAACTCTGGTTTTGTAGTACATACACTGTCCATCAAGAATTGGACTTTGGCCACAGCCTAATTTTCCTTAAATTCCTTTGCCATTGAAAATAGTGAATTTGAGTTACTGTTGACCTGCGCGTAATGTAAACCAGTGACCTAGAAAAGCTTCATGTCCCAGTACCAATTAGTACTTTAGTGCCTGTGCTTATTTGTTCCTGCTTGGAGGACCTGACATTTTAAAGCAATTAGAGGGCATCCGGATCTGTAAAATGCACTCTATGTCGGTATGCAACAGAGCTGAACTTCTGTGCTTCAGCCCATGTAATAAAAGCCATCACAGCTGCCCATAAACAGTGACTACCCCTCTTTGGGCAATCTAATAGAGTTGACCCTATTTATTGACAAAGTTTAAAGCTGCCTCTATGGTAGAATATGAAAAGCACAGCATTCCTCAAGATTGAAAAATCTTTCAAGGGTCAATCAGAGTATCTGAAAACTTTACATCCAATATTCAGCTTCTGTGTTTACTTATCAAGTCAAATATTTAGGTACAAATCTTCTATTAAGGTTAGCACATACTAAAATTGTTAATCATTGACAACTAAGTATATTTTTGTTCAGAATTGTGCCTAGGATTTATCAGAGCTCATTTTGAGGGAAACAAATAGGATCTAATACAAAACAAATAAGAAAAAGTAGGGTTGGTCATCTACAGGAAAGGCATGTCTTACTGGGACAACAAAGTATGGATCTTGTATAACTTGAGAGTACGGTTTTCCTCAGGGCACCTCAAGTGTAAAGAGAAACCCTGAAGCAAAATTGGTGGTTTTTTGTTAATTCTTCTGGAATTTGATACTTGCAGATACGTAAAATAATGCATGAGTTTCTCAATAGTGCCTATTAGTACTTTTAGTTACTTTCTTTCCAAACAATCCATGAGTATCAAAACACCACTCAAAGTCTGAAATTATTAACAAGCTCTCAACAGTGCTCAGCATGGATGCTGGCATAAGAAGATCCTGGCCTTTTTCTAGTATGTTCTCTCTTTTGCCTTCTCTTTCTTAGTACTGATACAAATATTCCACTTTCAACTAGACAAATCAGGCAACATCTGAGCAAAATGGAATGCAAATTTTTTATCCAAGTAAGAAGTAATAAAAAATTCAGGATCAAAATATCTCCCATCTTTATAATTTAGGCATTTTATAAGTGCCTACTAAGTGCAATGTGTACAGAGGAAATGTGAATGTGACTTGAATCCTTCCCTCAAGAAGAAGATGTAATATGTGGGTTAGCAGATTGTATCTTCCAAAGAGAGCTCCAACAGCATCTGCCTCTCAATTTTTCTCTTGCTATGTGACCTGGCTACTCCATTACCAAGAGGTGGGGTCTAATGCCCCTCACCTTAATCATGTGCTGGCTTTAGTGACTTGCTTGACTAATACAATGCAGCAGAAGTGATGCTCCATGATGTCTGAAGTTAGATAGCTAAAAGCCTTGGAACTTCTGCAAGAAACTCTTGGAACATCTGTCTTTGGATACTGCCCCTTGGAACCCATTCTTCAAGCTGTAAAAAGCCAAAGTCACAAGTGAGTAACCAACTGTGTCACTTTGCTAAATACTATTGGGGCTCCTAAGAGCTGGAACGTTCAGTGCTAAAACCAAGAAAGTCCCAGGCAAATGATGACAAATTTGTGACTGTGGTGTCTTAGAGGTATGCACTCCAGAAAAACTTGTTCTTAATCTTAATCCATTCCTGTAGGTGTAGATAGGTCACTTCAGGTAAGGTGTGGCCCAACTAAATCAGGATGGATCTTATTCCTATTACTGGAATCCTCATAGAGGTCACAGAAAAAGAAAGCCACAGAGAGAAACAAGAAGATAGAAGTCAAAGGAACCCAGAAAAGAAAGGAAAAGACGCCACGATGTGCATTGCCATGTGACAGAAAAGCCAAGGAATAACCATCACGCACAGCTAGACCCAGAATGCCACAGTCTTAGAGAAGAAAGCATCACCTTGTTGATGCCTTACTTTTGGACTTATCCTAAATGTAAATCTGAAACTTCTCTAAAAATAAAGTTTATAGCTAGCTAGCTAGATATAAAATAGGCACTCACACATAAAAAAACATGAGCCAATAAATTTCCATTGTTTACACCAGCCCATTGTTTACTATTTGTTTTAGCAGTCAGGAAGCTAAAACAGTCACTCTAGAAGAAAGGCCATTTGCAGCATTCCAGGTGACAGGCCCAGCTGAGTTATCAAAGGACAGCTAGCATTAAGTCGCAGCATATGAATGAGCAAACTTGGGCAGCCTTCAGTTGCTATCTGAATGCAATCCCAGGAGAAACCCTAAGCAAAAACTACCCAGCAGAGCTCAATCAACCCTCAGAATCACAAGTGATAATAACAAATTGTTGTTGGGGCAGTTTGTAACTCAGCTAATGACAAAAGGAATAATGGAACAAGCCAAATATTTTTGAAATGCAATGAAAGGCATTCATAATATAAGGTAGAAAGTGAAAAAAAAATGCTATTTGAAAGAGAGAGATACAGTGTAAAGGGAGTTCTGAACAGAGAAAAATTGAGTTTTGCTGAAAGGCTAGAGGTGATCAGACTAAGCTTTTTGAGGAAGTAGCACTCACAAAAAGAATTGGACGTGTGGATATGGAGAAGGGGCAATGAAAGCAAAGTATTGCAGACACAGTGTACAGTGAAAGAAAAAGAATGGAAGTAAGAAAGACAGAAACATGATAAATGTAATGGAGCAGTGAAATAAGACTAAATTAATTTGAGGAACATAACATGGAAAACCTTGATTTCATTTATTTAGAAAGCAATCTGAGAAAGACAAGTTTTAGAAACATTAATCTAACAGTGCTGTGTAGCATGCATCAGGACCATGAGAGAAACAAGGAGTCCCAATAAGACAGCATTACCTTCAGTCTCTGTGAGACTTCCTGAGTGCAAACCATCCTTTAAAATCCTGAACCAGCCAAGCCTATAATACAATTCTCCATTTATCCCACTACTTTTTCATTAAAATTTGAAACTAAGAAGACCAGTCTCTAAGGCAAAATTTCTTGTTCAAAAATGTCCAGATCATACAGGAAAAAAGCCCATTTCAGGCAACAGGACACTAAAGAATTGGTATTATTTGACTTGTATGCATCACTGATAGATGTCTGTAATGGTTTCTGTACTGAAAGGTACAAAGCATTCTACTGAAAGTCTGGCCTCTTTTCTCCATAATTTTAGTTCTCTTTGACTACCCCTGTTGGTATATGACTCTGACTTTTAAGGAATATTTTACTACCTCTCCTCACACTAGGTAATACCTTCACTGCTAATATATTTAGAATGTCAATTCTATTATGCTCTCTTTCAATCCAGGGAGTGACCACCAGACAGAGTTGTCTCCCAGCACACTCCTATTGCTTCAGTTGGATGACACAGGCTGTGCTGCAAATGTATCTCCTGGCAGGTTTAGTATTCAGAAGACCATGTCAGGCAACGGCCCTAAGGCAGGCTCAGAAAAATCTTGCAAGTATGTATTTGGTCATTTATAATGTCAAAAGCCCCACTGAAACAATGAGAACGAAGGAAAATGTAAAACTAAAGAAATATCAGAAAACACATAGCTTTCCTTAATCAGTATATCACATGCTTTTGATCACATTGTTTTCGGTCTCTGAAATAAGCAATTGCATTTAAAAATATATTAATGCTGCAATACATCTGCCAAAAAGTTGTTGGAAATCAAAAGCACAAATCAATGTGAAATGTTCCACACAGCCTATTGACCAGGATTCATGAAAAAAGTAGATCTCGTTGCATGAAACACCAAGGGACTTAAATGGCATGGTAAAATTAGGAACGCCTGTTGTCAGGCAAAGTGCTAGCACAATATCTCAAACTTAAGGGAGTTAATGCCTGCTTAGGGTAATCCAACAAAATTCACAAGGAAAGTGCAATTAGCTGGTATGTGCCTTTGGTGGGTTTTCCATTTCCTGTTAGCACACTCACCACACAGTTCATTTTCCCCAGGGATGTTTTGCTGATCTGCATGAGACTCCACAGGTATATCACAGGACAGTCACCATTTGCTGAAATGAATTACAGTGAAAACTGGCAGGCACTTGTGTTTAGTTAAAGGACAATATGTCCCAGACAGTTGTTCAAATATTTTAGTAAATACCTTAGAAGCAAATGTTTTAAAAGCTATTGCTACTTTATGTTATTGCATGTGGCAACTGCCTTCCCCAGAGTGTAGCCTGCTGCATGGATGTGGCTGCATTCAGCGTCACAGATCAGTGTCCATGTGTCACCTATTATTATCACAGTTTTGCAGATAGCAAAACAGAAATTCTGGAAAATTGCATGACTTGCTCAAGGTTATAAAACTGACCTGAAGCTGCAGTTATGCCCTTCATAAATTCAAAGTGAGAGTGAGCTGTAAATCAGTATTGAGTACCTACTATAATCCTCTTTACAGTTTTATTTAATCTTAAACAATTCTGTCTGCAGGTGAGAAAGTTAGGGTTTTTTAAGTTCCACATCTTATCCAGCTTCATGGAACGAATTAAAGAGTCATGGTTAGAATTTGAAGGAAGTCAACTATTAAGTTCATTCTCACTGCATTTTCCTACTATCACAGTTTCTTTTTATCTGTCCAAAGGACTGCAAGGAAACAGCAATTACGACCAAGCTATATGGGCTTCAGAAGTTACAGAAGTAGAAGTCATTGAATTCACTGATATCCAAAACTGTCAATATATAATTTTTGAAAGCTGAAAGGCAGCAGTGATGAGATAGGGAAGACCTTGAGCTTTGGACTTGGGATGAACCGTGGCTCTGCCCTTCATTTGGTGTGTGATACTGGTCAAGCACTTGATCTTTTTCCACTTCGGTTTCTCCATAGAAAAAGAGCATAAAATTGCCTATTTTGAAGAATTAAAAATAAGTCAATTTGCGGGCACATGTTATAAAAGTTCAAAACTAGTAACTATTAAGTTTTTTCATTTCAGATCCCTACACTGGTCAAAGAAGAATGTATCTACAAATTTCTACATGTCTAATCCATGCTGAAAAACAAATCAAGGTAGTATCTGAGCCATTCATAGGAAATAATATACATCTTGGGATTGATTTTAGAAGGAATGGATATGGTTTATGAATTTCCTATTCTTATTTTCCTACTTTTGTGAAATGCCATTTTAATGATACACAGATTCAGCAATACGGTGATGGACATAATATATAATGACACCATGGATTTCTTTTAAGTGCCACTTTATAATGAGGAAGAGGATCGATCTCCTTTATAAATAAGTAAAAAATTTACTGATACGAAATTTCTTGTGTCACAAGATACAGGTCATAACAAAGCCATTAATATGAAATCAAATTAAAAGTATCAATAAACTCTATTCCTTTCTTAATTGAGGATATGGAATAAAACCATACCACTTGGTGAAGAAATAAAAATATTTGTAGGCACAGTAGCTATATCACTATATAAAGAATGACAAGGCACAGCTTACAAAAGGTCTTATATTCTGCTACATTTGTACACATTTAATTATTAACTTTGAGGAGTATATGATTCTGTAAAAACATTCATACTTTTTGAAGGAAAGTTGAATGCCAAATAAAATTACCAGGAGGG
>JAQZBX010007463.1:40000-50551 GCA_029593785.1 Cabassous unicinctus
GAATTTCTTAAATAAGACCACTCTAAATAAAAGTAACAAAAGCATAGGCTCAATAGCAAATAGAAGTTAGACAACAGGGTTATGTGGTTTGATATTACTGAGTTTGAGATTAGAAAGTCAAAGTTTAGATTCACTGCTTCTCCACAATTTGACTGAACAAGTAAGCTCTTGGGGTTGCCTTTCTGTTTTTACAGAAAACACAGAGACTACTATTGAAAACACTGCCTCCTTTCCGATATTAATTCTGTGGGTTTGAATCACTCATTTGCATCTCCACAAAAAGTGGTAGAGAAGGAAAAAGAGGGATGATTACAGCTAATTTTGCTGTACTAGTAGGCATAGTAAAGAATGGTTAAAATGAAAGAAAAAAAAAAAAGGAAAAGGTAAAGTGTAAGGTCAGGTATATTACTAAAAGGAAAGCTAAAAAATGTAACATGGAACTATATAGCAGAGTAAAACCACATGTGAAATATTAATATGGGTAAAATTGTTTATATAAGACTGTTTTTCTTTTAAATTGAACAAACGTATCTTAACAACACAAGATATTAATATCAGACAAAAAAAACATTATGCTAAGTGAAAGAAACCAGAAACAAAGTACTACATATTGTATGATTCGATTTACATAAAATGTAAACATAAATCAATTTATGAAGATGAAGTTAGATTAGTGGTTATGTAGGGATGGGCAAGGACTGCTAAGGTGTGTGGAGTTTTTCTTTTTGGAGGAATGAAATCGTTCTACAATTTTTTTGTCATGATGAATGCACAACATTGTGATTATACTGAAAAGTCATTGATTATACCCTTCGGATAGGTCATATGGTATATGAATACACGTCAATAAAACTTCTTAATAAATAAATTATTGTGCACAAGTAACCAGAAATAGCAGTTATGTACAGCAGAGGAAGCATAGAGAGATTGTGAGGTGAAGAATTTTGTTTGTTTCTTTTTTTGTTGTTTATTATTATTGTTGAAATAATGAAAATGCTCTAATGATGATTGAGGTGATGAATGCACAATTATATGATTATACCAAATACCATTGATTGCATACTTTGGATGAATTCTATGCTTTATTAACATGTACCAATAAAACTGATTTGTTAAAATAAAATAAAAATTTTAAATTTAAAGGTAATCTTATCTTAAGGCTCTATCTCTGTAGATACCAGGACAGCTTTCTGAAGTTTCATTTATTGGTATGTTTGTTTCTTTGGCTAAATGTCCCATAACAGCTTTTTAACTTGTCATTTATTACTTTCTCTTAGAGTATAGTGGTGAATATTTAAAGGATTCTGGTTTCTTGAATTTCCAGTAATCACATTTCAAGAGGGGGAGAAAAGTAATTTCCTGTTTACAGTGCATATAACCACTGTTGGTTTTTAAGTTTGATAGAAGTAGAGATTCCACATATATATATATATATATATATATATTTATGTTTATGTTTGCCATAGAAGTTCTAGTGTAGGCTTTTAGTTTCCTGAAAGGTCCTTGTCTTGCCATTGTATTTGGCAACAACAAGACTACTATTTAGGGACTTCTCCCCTTCTAAATTTCACAATGAAATGTGGTTATAGCATATTCTAAAAGGAAAGCTGCAAAGGTGAAAATGGCTTAAAAGCAAGTAAATAAAACCTCTGAGGAAAGCTAAGGGGACTTGGACTTAACAACTGAGAAGATGAAGACTAAAACAGTTGTTCCTAACTGGCCAGTAATCTCACACCATATTTATAGTTCTTTATAGTGAAAAAAATACCTGCTGTTTACAAAAAAAAAAAACAAAATGAACCAAAACCTTGTATGCATGTCACCTATATGATCTAACTGATTCTTCCTAACAACTTTATGAAGTAGACAGTATCATTCCTGTTTCGGTGATGAGGGCTTATTTTCTCAAGCCACACAGTAGGTGGCTGAGCGTAGGTTTAAAGTTTAATAACTCCCACCATCTCTGGTAAGCCCTTACAAAGGGCACTTAGATGCTTTCTCTATGTTGTCTGAATGCTGAAACATTTCAAGGAGGGTATAAAAACAGGCGAATATACCTCAAGGTGTATTCAGTGTTTACTTAATTGTCTTGCATACCTTGAAACCTAGTAAGAAGACTTTAGTATTGCTGCTTCTAAAAAAAAGGTTTCAATCTGTATATTCAGTGAAACTGTATTTGACTGGGCTTGTCCAGCTACCATCAGCCAGAATTCAGGACTGAGGCTATTTTGTGAATCAATGGCCAGTGTCAGGTACAAATTGAATTTTATTGCTGTTAGTTTCTTGAGTCATCATTTTATGTCTCACTGCATTGCTTAAACCAACAGAATGGATTTTTCCAGCTTAGTTTTTTCCCCCCTCACTCTCATCTCTGCTCTTCATAAGCTGTTTTATTCATCACACTCATTTTTAAATAAATTGACAATATTCAAAAACTTCTCATGTTCCCTGGCCTGTGCCACAGAGGCCTTTCTTAAAAATCCTTGGTATTCCTTTTAGGCTGATGAACATAGCAGTAACACATGGTAAGTGGAGAAGAAAAATACCAAAGTGACTCGTTTTCTCTTTGGGTCTTTCTTAAAGAGTTAGCACTCTCAGACAAACCTATGTTGTTCAAGGTTTTATCTGACTTTCACAAGCAGTTGAAGCACTGTAGTGTGATTTCAGAATGCTTCTGAAGGTAAATATTTTAAATGGCTAATAACTGCAGCTAGAAGTTAATCAATTTATAATTAGGTGTGTTCATGTTCAGGGGTAGAGAAATGAACAGAAACCACAGGAAATTTTAAAATGCATTTTTTCCCTTGACCTACACCTTCTACCATTCATTAAATATTCAACACTGTACTCTAAGAGATTAAGATTATTTTCAGAACATGTGCTGTTCAAGCCATTAATAGAATAGAGAAACAAAGAGAGTTCATGGTCAAGTATAAGAAATATTTCATTAATTGAAGTTAAATACTTTTCTTTATTGAAAAACTCTATTAATTCAGTAAGCACTGTTTATTCTGAAGCTGCAAGATGGAATATGGAATACAGTATTTCTAAAGTTATTTGACCATGGAATCCTTTTTCAAAAAGATATCTAAGAGGAATAGGGTTCTAAATAACACACTTTAGAAAAATCTGGCCTAATTTCAGTAGGCCTTCAGTATTTTCAATTCTACTGATGCCCTCAAAGATGATAGCAAACCACTGTAATACTGAGATTCCTTTTATCCAAAAGAAAAGCAGCATTTGCCCAAAAGATGTTTTGTTGCATTCTGTTCTTTGAAAATTTAGATAGACTTTAAAATGTGTTAACCAGAAGTAACCAGAAGAAGTATTACAGGGAAAACTACATTTAGTAGAGTACCCATAGGAGCCCGCCTTGGGTCTTGGCTAAGCATTAGGGGTAGTAAATTACTTCATAGTGGCATATTCTGCATGTTTCTTAAATAAATCACCACACAGTATCACATGTAGCATGTTCCATATTCTCATCCTGAGGTTTATGTTATGTTGTTGTTGGGTTTAATTTCCTGTTGGGGTGTAATGTGTGCAAGTCATTTCTCAACCTCTGAGTAGAATAAATTGTGAGTTCCACAAGGAAAAGGACAACCTGCAATCACCTTTGCATTCCCAGACTGACAACTGTGCCTTTTACAAAAAACAGAGGTTTAAATAAATGGTTGCAGGATTGATTCTTTTAGCCCATTTTCAAATAAGTACCTAATTTGCATTTCTGCAATGTGCCTGCTCATTTTCCAGTGACTCTAAATGTGTTTGAGAGATTACTGGCTAGTTAAGAGCAATTGTTTTAGGTTTTAGTTAGTGTGTTTGTTCCTCTTAATTGTAGTTCAAGTACTCTTAGCTTCCCTTGCAGGCTTTTCTTATTTATTTTTAAGCCATTTTCACCTGTGTGGTGATATTTACCAAGCAATAACATATGCAGGCAATAAGCTGGGTCCTTCTGATACTACTATCACTATAGACCTTGTCACCAGGGAACACACAGACACAAAAAAATGGAACACAATTTCATTAGTAATATGAAGATAATTTGAATTTAGTATTCTATTAGGTGACCTAAACAACTCTGGAAAAACCATTGCTACAACAACTTGTTATTGAGGGCACTCCATTTGATTGTGAGCTCTTGTCATTTTTTTTTTTTTTTATCTTTAACCTCTTAAGGAGCAAAAGATCAGATGTATAATTAGAGATGAAAAGTGTCCAGCTGTTTTCTTCTTTGGTGTACAGAAATAAATGGTTGTCAATGTCAGCATGAGTTGGTAGTTAAATATAAAGAACAGCTTTCAAATATCTCATATACTAGAGGGTTATTAGATGTCATAACTATGAAGTGACTGGAGAGGACAGAAGTGGTGCTGGATTCGGGGGTGAAGATAACACCACAGGGAATATGAGGTTTATGGAGGTGGAACAGGTAAAAAGAAGCTGACAGGTTTTATGTGGTCTATCCCGACAAGTCCAGAATTTGGTATCCAGATGAGGATTAATGCAGTGAGGATGGAACCCTGTTTTGTTTACTGACTTCTCTCAAGTTTTTAAAATGTTTTGCATGTGATAAGCTCACATGGTCACACTCTGTCTCTCTTCCCTCCCTTCTTCCCTTCCTCCCTCCCTCCCTCCCTCTCTATCTATATTTAAGCTAATAAATAAATAAAATAACACAATTACAAATGACTTAACCAGGAGCATCTTGACCTTCCCTTGTCACTTCTATCTAGAACCACAACTGGCTTGATTTTCCAACTTAGTGCTTACTACTATTTAACATACTATGAATTACATTTACCTTATTTATTTATTCTCTAGTTCCCCTATTAGAATGTAAGCTCCATGTGGTAAAAGAGTTTTGTATAATATGCCTCCACTTTGTAGAACAGAGTTCTTAACAAGGGGTCCTTGAGCTTTAATTGAAATTCAAAAAAAAATTATTCTTGGGGATGTGTTGGTACAGGTATGATATAGTTATTAAATAATACACAGTATAGTGTGGACTCAATAAGGGGTCCACAGTTTTCACCTGACTGGCAAAGGGGTCTGTGGAACTAAAAAGGTTAAGAACTCCTTTTCTAAAGTATGATCCAGGCACTAGATACCTGAGGATTCCTGACCTAAATGGCCCTGAGCCTGTTTCTAAGGACTGCCCTGGCCTTCTTTTGCCTTCTGCTTGGACACCCAAGTGAGAAGGGGTGATTTTGGTCAAGGAAGAACAGGGAGAAACATCCTGAAGTCTCTTTAAAAACATCTGAATAACGGCTCTCCTTTGTTGCTCTTAATCCTAGGTAATTTAGTCAGAATGCCTCTGCTAAATATCCTACACCCAGATATAGACCCTTCTAAACAAGTCTGAAGATGAAAATGATGAAGAACATCTGCTTTCCCTTACTAGAAAAATACAATCTAGAATTTAGGGTTTGGATGCGTTGGACATAAGGTAAGTAGTCTATTCCTTGGTTATTTGTAATATTAAAAATTTAAATAAGATAGCTCATGAAACATGTGCTATTATCTTTCCTGATAGATTCCTCACATAACATGGCCCCCATCCCAGTATTCCTGCTCTCAGCCAATATGCTCTACTGCCTCACTTATCCATCCAGAGGCCAATTCCTTGTGTAAGAAGACAAGAGCCTGTTGGTAAAATGAGAATAGGGGAGAGAGAGTAAGTCATTCCCTGACAACTGGCTAAGAAATCTCATTTGTTTGTTTGCTTATTTTTAACTCTGAAATGGGTCAGTAATAGCCCATGGTTATTGTGTGTATATATTTTAGAATGATTATATGTAAAATATTAGAAAAACTATGAGGAAGGCCAGGAAACAGGGCTGGAAGATAACCAAGAGTTGGATGAAGAACATTCCAGGAAAGCACCTTGTCAATATTCACCTTCATGACACGATTGTCCAACGTCAACCTTAGAGTTGAGAAATGGCTCTTTATGCTCGGTCATCAAATATTTTTCCTTCTAGACTCCTGTCCCAAATGTAAATCCATTTGATATATTGAACCTAGTTTTGGACAGTCCTTTTGTTTTCAAATGATTGAAGGAATAATTGGCCTCATTTTACTAACTTCTAAGACGTTCCTTCATATGTATTAATACAAATGTTAAGAAAAAACTTACTAATTACCAATCTAGACATAGAAAACTGTTGGAATCAGGGACAATTTTTCAAGACTTATATGATGAATTATTATTGTGAATTTAATAGAAAACCATAGTACTAACTACACATACTGCCAATGTATATCATTTACACAATTTCACGTGAGAATACGAGTAAACTAATATTTATTGAGCTCTTTCTATGCACAAGGATTTTAGATGGATTCTTAAGTTAATCTATTTTTATTTTACATAAAAAAATAAAATTGATGAAAGTGGAAGAAGAGTTTTGGATTAGGGTAACTCATTTCAGAGAATCCTAGATCTAAATTTTACAGTAAAATGTGAGACATCTCCCTATATCCTATGGCTTCAGTCTGTTTCTATTTCCAACCATCTCTCAAACATTTCCCTTGGCAGAAAACAATTTAGAAATAACAGTGGGCCAAATCCTCCTTAAAACATGTGTGAACTGCCTGCCTAAGACACAGTTGGAAAATATTCTTGGGAATAATGATTTTCATTACATACAAATAAGTTATAATTAGAAGATTTGTTAAATGACCAGCATTGTTCAAGTTAGCAGACCTAACAACTTACTTACATTTCATGAACCATTTCATTAACATATGGTAGAAGAACACAAAATTTACATCCCCTAAAGTGAAACCATTCCAAATAAAATATTGGCTGAAGTTCTGTAGAAATCTTGCTCCGCATGGTTTACAGGGGATGGTAGTGCTTAGCAGTTACTACATGGGATTCTGAGTAAGACCGAACTAGGCTTGAATACCTGCTCACCAGGGACCAGCTGGCTATCAGGGACTGCTGCTCAATTTTCTGAGCCTCAATTTCCTCTTATTGAAACAATACAATAGCCCCTGACTCCTAACTCATAATATTCTTTGTTATGAGGATTAAATGAGAAACACATGTTAGGTACATAAGATAGTGGCCAGTAAATAGCAAATGTTCAATAAAGATTAATGAATATTCTTATATTCAGATTGTATTCAGATTATTAGTGTATTTCATGCAATTTAAATAAAAACTAGAGTTTCAAAAATGCACAAACTAGAAACATGTGTTTTTTTTTCTTGTTTTTTTGTTGTATTGTTTTTTGAAGACAGGTTTTACTTCAGCATTAAATGGCTAGAACTGTTATTTTTCCAAGGAAAAAGCTGTACACCCAAGGACAGGAAAATGTTTTCTTTCCCTGTGAAGAAATATTATGGTTCTAGGCTTTGTATATCCAGGAGTCTAGCTTGCTGGAGCTTTGTCTGAACTGTGCTGCTTAAGATTGACGTGAACTAAAACAGCCTCAGAACTGATATATATATATATATATATATATCTTTCATCTGTGTAATTGTTCAATATATAACATCTAAAAATATAACAAAATGAATGGATTTTCCAATTATATTTCATTCATCATATGTATGGCAGTAAAATTAATAATAAGTATAAAACAATTTTACCAGTAGAAGGAATTCTGTTGGTACTAAATCAAAATTTCCGGGGAAATTATAAAAAGAAAGTAGCTTTCCTTATTAACAATATATACTATATTGATGAATGCATTTTGCTAATGAACACTTTTGAATTCATAAACATGGGATAAAATTTATAATTTGGTATGGAAGTCAAATTAGGGAGGCTCATTAAGTCTGCAGAACTGCCACCAACACCAAGTGTTGAATAATTCATCAGCTGTTTAACACATTTACAAAAAATACATGCAAATTACTTTATTACCAGCTCATTTTAATTTTTTTTGTTTTGTTTTGCGAAAGGATTGTATTCTCTCAACTGTGAGACTCCAAAAGTTTAATTGCAAAATGATTAACATGGAGCTTTTGTTAATTAAATCAGCAGAAGGAGATTTAGGCTGACACTATGTTAGGTGCTCAATTTAAGGGACTGTCTCCTTGCATTAAATAGAGAGCATTTATCACAGATAAACTCTCAGCCTACTTATTTGAAATGACAGGAAATGGAGAAGGAAAATGCATCTTTCTGGTATTGTAGACAACAGAAACACAGCTGTTTTTCTTCTAATTGCATGATCTACAACTTTTGAAACAATTAGAAAGGATTTAAACAATGCTATCCTTAAGCAGAACCAGAATGTAATAAAAGTTCTTCTCAATAAGTTGACTGGTCTCACAGAATTTAATAAAGAAAAAGGATTTGCGATATGTGTACATAAGCACCTGTAGGTTATATTCAAACACCACTAAACATCAGGGAACTCAGGAAAGCTTAAATTTTATTAGAGAGAGAGAAAATGATAATGACTAGGGCACTACCTACTTCTTGCAAAAATCATAAACTCTGTATATTTAAATGATCTTTAACCAATTATTGTAATATATTTCATTTACTTATTTATCTTCACACATTAAATTCCTATTTTATATTGCCTTCTATTCTGTGTACCACAAATATAACTTGATGAACAGACCTATTTCTTTCATTCAAATCACACGCAGTCTACTTTTTTAGTCAATTTCTAGGATGAAGATTGTCTTTATTGGAATCAAAGACTACTACCTAGTACAAAATATGTACACAGTCATTATTTGTATGATATGAATGAGGATACAAAATATATTGGTAAGTTCTATCATGTTGATTTGACATGTTTTTTTACCAAAATAAGTAAGTTTCTGGATTTACCAATTTTGTCAAGTTGTTTTCTTAATTTTGTATAGAGATAAAAACACTAAGCTAATTTTCTACACTGCCATGTTCCTAACAAGTGATTTTCTTTTTCAATATATTTCTTAATATTTTTGAAGAAGAGTTGTCAACATGACCTCTAACTGCGATTCAGTCTAGCCAATCAATACATCATCTGAACTCCTTGACTTCCAAGGACTAAAAACAACAGTCCTTATCATTACACAAGGATTTCATTTCTACCATAATTAAATAGTTGAGCAGAATATATGGGTGGGTAGAACAATGAATCAAAAGTTGAAACTACAAGAACTGTGAACATTTATAACTTTGCCCTTTGGAATTCTGAAGAGCTAGGTGTCCATGCTGTACAAAACGGGGAGAATGGAGAAAATAATAAATGTCCTCTGCTATGGAAATCATTATGATTATTGAAACACCTTTTCAACACTTTTCAAGTCCTGGTTAAAGAAAAAATAAATATAAAATTACAAAATGAAAAATTACACATATCTTTTGTGTGCTAACACATTTATATATTTTTTTTCCAAGATTCCTTTAATTCCTAATGATTTCATGAATATTTCAAATTTATCATAGTCACATAAACATTTAATATAGCACTAATATAGCATTCTACCATATTATATGTAAATTTATAAATGTGACTGCATACCAGGAAAACAATAGGCTATCCTATAAAATAGATATTAAGAGTCCTGGTTTAGAATTAGAAAAACCTGGCTTCAAATCCTAATTCTACCTCTTAATAACTAGGGCTGAGATTTCTGGTTGCCTGAAAATATATATTCTCCCTTTAATCATTATTTTAAGTTTCCTGATATAGTTAATGGCAACAAAGTGCCCATATAAAGAGCCCATAACTTACATTTCTATTTAGACAGTATAAGTGAAGTTGTTGCATGGGGCTTTTGAGAAAACTTCTTACAATGAAGGAGGGGAATCACAGCACTCATGTTTTGATTTTTTCCCCTTTTTCTTCCTCCAGCCTGAAAAAGTCAGGATATGCTGGATTTCACTATGTGGAAAAATCCACCAGATGAGGATGACTGAGCTCTAAGAAAGAAAGAAGCCAGAATCCTGGTGGCGTCCCAGGCCTGGAATGACTCCTTCCAGACTTATCATTAAATGAGCAAAATAAAATCTCTTTCTGTGTTAAAAAGCCACTGTGCGCTTTCATAGATTGTAGCAACTGTTTCACAACACTGCAAGGTGTTAGCAGGACGGTAATGTATGGGAGCCCATAATCTAAGTTCACAACTTATACTATACAGTTATTACGAATCTTCATGTATGAATGGTAAACTTCAATTGAAAAAATGTTTTTAAAATGTCACTGTATTTTAAATGTGTTACTTGCAGTTTCAAACTGATATATATTAACTGCATCACCATAGACATGACCATGTAGCAAAATACTCCTGAATTTCAGTTTCTTAATCCATAAGGTAGGTTTAACAGTAGTAATTAGCTAATGGATTTTTTTTTTTTTTAGAATTGAATTACAAACAACAACAACATATAAGTAAACTGATTATCACAATCCTGCCACAGAAATGGCACTTATTATTACTTGTATGTGATAATTAAAAATAGGGTCTTTCTTATTATTTCTCACTATTTCCTCTTTTTGTATTATATCTCATGGAACAAGGTAGACGTTTAGAGATCTGATGATTTAATTATAAGATAGGATTAGTCTGGTATTGTCTTGTTGCTTTTTT
>JAQZBX010007464.1:0-50464 GCA_029593785.1 Cabassous unicinctus
GTGCCACACACGCTACTGCGGAGGTCATGCCGTCCTCGTCCAAGTGCTTTGAACACAAGGGTAAAATTCCACCTTGTTCCGTTTCCCCGTGGCCCGCACTGCCTGGACTTGTACAGTTCCCGCCCTTCCACGGGGCACTTGTACGTACTCCAAGCTTCCTGTCCCTGGCAAACTGCACAAGCCACGGGTAACAGTGCTTGTCAGGACGTGGGGGCAGAGCCTGCAGCGAGCCAGGCGCTCCGAGGGCCCAGGGCTCAGCCCGTGACTCCACCTTTCCCGTAGCTGAGGCCCCAGATCTGGAGCTTGTTCTCTCCTCAGACATCAGGCAGAATCCTCCCTGCTCGGCGGGGCTGACCCTGCCCTCTGCTACTCTCTGGGGCTGTGACCGGGAGTAGGTCATGTATTTTCCATCAGAATAAAAGGCATTAGGTATTCCCTGCCCTCTTGCTTTAACTGCTTTCTCCTTTCTCAGGTCGGTTTTATGACGTGACTACACAATCTCTGAGTTACAAATGACCATGCACAACACGCTCTCCCTGCCTGAGCTTCCCGTCACCGGAGCCCGGCCCCTGCACCCCGGCCTCGCCCAGGAAGCCTTTCCGTGGCATCTGCTGCCACCTGCAGGATCGTGGGGGTTCCGGGAGGGCCAAGGAAGAGGCAGGAGCAGCCAGTGTGAAGTCTTCCAGCTCCAGCAGCTGTCCAGAGACCTGGTGCCAAAACTTGAGCAGCACAGACTCGCCACCTCTCTGGAGCCGAGTGGACATCACCCCTGCGCCTCAGTTTCCTCATCTCTAAAACAGTATCTGCTATCCGAGAAAGTGCTCTTTGATGATGATGACTAACGGTGAAAGCAACAGAACCTTCTCTAGAGGAAATCAGCCACAGGATATGGGCCAAATCCGCAGGAACGCAGCTCCCGGTGACGCGCGCTGTAAGGCCACGTGGGCTGACGTGACTAACTGCTGCTCGCCAGGAAGGCTCCAGGGAGAAGACACTGGAGCTGGGGTCCCCAGGGAGAGGAGGCGAAGGACATTGCAGAGCGAGGACAACGAGCCACGATGCTGTTACCCAGCTCGCCCCGAAAGGTCCCAGGGAGAGAGCCCGCAGCAGGCTTGGGAGAAGAGGTGCCGGGAGGGAATTTCTAACTCGAAAGCAAGGAGGCAACCAGCCCTTCGCCCACGGCGAGGCCGCAGGGGAGCTACCGGTTGGCAAAGAGCGTCGGCTCTGCAGCCAGGCCCGGCTGTGACCCAGCCCTGCCACCACCACGCGCTCTCGGCCCAGCCACCCTCTGTGGCTCGCTTTCCTCTTGTGCAGCACCCTCCTCGACGGTGCCGTGCGGTGTGCAAGCAGAGCCCAGCCCAGCGCGCCTGACACGGTGCCCGGGCGCTGCCCTCAGAGTGAGCCTTTGGAAACTGGGAAATTATCCTTCCCCACCGCGCCCAGCTCCTCAGCTGCAAAATGAGAATAACAGCGGCTGCCCCTGAAGATGCAAGTAGCTCACACAGTGTAGCAAGCCCAGCGGCACTGCAGGGAGCGGAGGCCATCGGCGCCCACAGCTTGACCACGCACTGCTGCCGATTAGTAAAGGCATCTCCACTCTCGGGGCGTCATGAGGCAGCCCGTGTGTGCAGGGGAGGAAAGAGGCCGGGCACCCACTCCACCCAGCTTTGAGCCGAGCAGTGAACAGAGGACTCGGCAGAGCTGCCCGGAGAGCTCCACTGCGTGCCTGAGGGGAGGAAGCGCCTGCAAACCCGGGGTGGGGTGCGCCCAGGGGCGCTGGGAGCCTGGGGGGCTGCCCTGGGCGGGTGCACGGGCAGGGGGAGGAGCAGCCCGGCGGTACCTGGCCGGTCCTCTGCGGGGGCAGATAAGGGGCTCCAGGAAGGGACGGGCCCGTGGGGCTCGCGGGGTACCCGGGCACCGTGGGGGCCAAGGGCGGCCGCGCCCGGTGCCTGCGCCTTCGCGCCGTCCACCTCTCCTCGGAGCCCGCCGTTTTCCAGCACCTTCGCCGGCTCTGGCGCTCTGCCCGGTTAGCACGGCCCGGGGCGGGGCCGGGGCCGAGAACCCCGAGAGTGACGGGGGGGTTCGCTGGGAGGCGTCCAGGGCTCCCCACGACCCCCACCGGTTCCCGCGCGAGGCGGGGGCAAGAGCCGGCGCGGGAGTCGAGCCCCGCGTGGGGAGGCCCCTCTGGGGAGGCCCTGGCCGGCCCCCTCGGTCCGGCGCCTCCTCGGGCCCCCTCGCCCCGCGGGGAGCCACCCGGGTGGGGGTGACGGGCGGGCCCCGGGGGCGGGCGGGGCGTGGGCGAGCGCAGGGTCCCCCTTCTCGGTCCTCGGCACCGCGAGTCGCCGCCTGCTGGAGCCCGAGCTTTGGAGGGGCCCCGAGGGGCAGCCGGGCCGCGAGGCCCTTGCACCCCCGGGAGGGCGGAGGCGGGGAGCCCGCCGCGCGTGGGGCTGGGGGCCGCGGGCTCGCCTCGTCGGGCAGCGCGGGAGGAAGGGGCGCCGCGCTCTGGCCGCCCCCGCGACCCGGGAGCTCCGCGGCCGGACCACAGGCGGGCAGACGTCCCAGGACAGCAGCGGCCTCGCCCCGGCCCCGGGGCCGCCGGCATGGCCCTGCGTCCCTGCATTGAACAGAGCCGGGAGCCACTGCGGGGGCTCCTGCGGCCGGGGTCGCCGGCCTCTGCCTCCCGGGCGCCGGCCTGGCGGGAGGGTCTCCGAGGACCCCCCTGGGAAGAAGCCGAGCGGGGACCGTGTTTCCTGCGCCGACCCCTCCCCGCCAGCCCCGCTGCCCTGCGGCCGCGGGTGTGTGCTCCCCGCGGGGTTGAGGATTAGCGCCCTCCCCACCCAGACCCCCGGGGCCCGGGCGTTCGCCGCCTCGGGCTCTCCCCCTGCCCCTCTTTACCCCCTGGTAGCACGTAGGGTCGTCTTCCTGCCGCTCCCCCCCAGGACTATGGGCAGCACCCACGGTGTCCACGGGGCTTAGACCCAGTCCCACACCCAGGGTGACCCCAAAGGCACAGGCCGTGGGTGCCGGCTGTGGGGCCAGCGAGCCGGGCTGTGAGCGTGGGAGGTCTGTGGGTTGGGGGAAGCGAGGCGCTTGCAGGCACAGCTCCACCCATTACTAACTCCTCTCCCACCCTCCCCTTCCCGCCCTCCAGCTGGGAGCAAGTCCTTGCCAAACGACCCAGCACAGATGGGAAGGGCAGTCTATTTGTGGGAGGTCTGCATGCTATATGGGTATCAAGAGTCACCCCCCCAAAATTTTAAGTAGATAAAATGCAGTCCCCAGTACTGGGTGACTTAGAGATCCACGCAGTGCCTGAATCATCCCGGCCACCTTTAGGTCAGTGTGTGGGGCCCGAGGACGCCAGTGGCCTCGAGGCAGGAGGGTCAAGTGTGTAGGCCCTGCCCCGGCCTGGAACCCTGGTTCTGAGGCTGTGATCTCAGACAAGTTTCATGACCTCTCTGAGCTGGAGACTCGTCATCTGTAAAAACAGGAATAACAATTGTTACCTTGCCGGGGTTGTTGTGAAGCGTAAATGAAATGACGCATCTGGCGGTCCTGATGTGCAGGAAGTGCTCAGCAGGGTTCATTTTGTTGGGAAGGATTTTATTAGAAACGAGGCCAGGAACGATAGCTGTGAATGAAACCTGAGAGCCTACGAAGGCAGCACCAGGGCCAGGGGCCTCGGGCAGGGCCCGGCGCTCTGTGGAAAGGAGCACCCAGGGCCGCCCTCTTTCCCCAGTTTGGGCCTGGGCAGGGCGTCTGCGAATGTTCTGAGCGGTTGTCCCCTCTGATGAGTGAGGCCAGCCTGGTCTCCTGCCCTCCCCCCTCTTCACCTCTTCTCTTCCTTCTCTTCCTTGTCTCCTCCCACCGCCATGGACGTTCAGTCTCCTCATCTGAAAGACTCGCAATCACAGCAATCCACAGGGCATAACACAGTGCGTTTTAAGGGCGATGCCCTATGTCCAATCAATCAATCCTGCTTCCTTCAAGTTTCCTTCTCTTCTTCCCCTTCCCCGTAGAGGTTAAAGTGCACACGTGAGGGTGGGGGCTGGGGGTGGGGCTGGCCCTTCCCATCAGCCCACCCACTTGGGACTCTGCCCCTGCAGACCACTGCCATCTTCACGAGTGCCCATTAATGACTTAGCTGGCAGGCTCCCGCCACCCTGAGCGACTGGCTGCTCAATTCTTTACTTTCTGGAGCTCCTCATCGGGTGCTGTGGCCACAGTCTGGAATCCTAGGGTAAATAATTCAATACTGTAAGTGGATTCGTGCAGGCAGAGCTGTAACAGTGGAGCAGCCTGCCCCGAGGGCTGCTGGGGCGAGCCAGGAGGAGCGTGCAGTGCACACAGCACTTTGGGATGCAGAACTGGCTTCTGACCCCCTTGTGCGTGGTGGTCTTCTCCCGTGACGCTGCCTGCCTCAGAGTCCACTCCCCACCGACTGCGAGCTGGACTGCGAGCGGGGGAGGGGCCCTGCCCGGCCCCCACCTTCTCCTCTGCGGATCTGAGCCCGCCCTTCCCCGCCCCAGCAGCACTCCCTGAAAACTCCCCCATGCTCATGGCGGGTCTGCGTCCCGGGGAGCCCACAGGGGCGGCACTGGACTGTGCAGGAGGCCCACCTGTGCCCAGGTCCCGGCTGCCTCGTGCAGAGGCTGTGGGACTTTGGGAAAGTTATTTAACCCACCAAAATTCCATTTCTCTTCCAGGGAATAAGGATGCCTGCGAGGATTGAGTGAGTATCTATATAATGTGTAAGTACCGGGACCACCAAAGCAGCACACAAACGTGTTTCTCACATGTGAGGTCAAGCCCCACTAGAATCTGTATGTTTTCACCTGAAAATAACCCTGCCTTTTTGAGAGGGGAGACTGTCATTGTTAAAGTTTTAAAACGCTATCTTAAGTGAATTGTAAGGGTTAGGAAATCAGGGAGTCTGGATTTGGTTGACCCCAAACAAGTAGCCAGTGACTGAGCCAGCCCTTGTGAAAGGTCCTTGCCTATAGAATGGGATATTAATAGCACCTCTTGTGGCCCTCGGGAAATGACATCGCCATCCCCCATCGAGAGGTGGAGTCCAGTTCCCTCCCCTTACCCTGGACTGTCCTCAGTGGCCATTGTGGCGGAAGTAACGTTCCAGGACTGCCGAGGCTGGGCCGTGGGACACTGTCGTTCTGCCGGGGCCTTTTTGGAAGTCGGCCACCTGAGAGCTGTGAGAAGCCCATGCCACCTGGAGGGCATGGGAAGGGGCTCTGGCCGGCGGCCCCACAGCCGTCAGCATCAACTGCCAGCCAAGTGAGCGAGCTGGACATCAGCCCCTCCAGCTGTCGGAGGACTGCAGACCCCCCCAAAACCACATGAGACCCCCAAATGGCCCAGCTGAGCCCAGTTAACCCACAGCACCATGGCAGACAATAAATTATTCCTTTAAGGCTTCTTAACAAGGGGTCCGTGGGCTTGAATTGAAATTCAAAAAAACATTATTCCTGGGACGCCTTGGTGTGGGTGTGATGTGTTTATTAAATAATACACAGTGTGGTGTGGACTTAGTAAGGGGTCCGTGGTTTCCACCTGACTGGTAAGGGGGTCCGTGGAACAAAAAAGGTTAAGAGCCCCTGCTCTAAGGCCTTAAACTATGGAGTGATTTGTCACACAGCAGTAGAAACCAAAACTGCGTCCCAGGGTTGGTGTGAAAAGTAAATGAGATGACATTTGTAAATTGATTAACAAAGTGCCCAGTAAATGATCGCCACGTTGTGGAAAGGAGCAAGCTGATTATATTGGGAGCTGAAACGTGGACACGGTAGGCATCATCTGAGTCATTCTCTGTCCCATGCCGGGTGCTCTCTGTAATTGTAGAATATGGACTCTCTGAGGAGAAAAGAACCTTGGAGCTCAACCTCCCAGCCACTGGGGATGTCCTTTCTCGAGTGTTGCTGTTTTTTGTTGTTGTTTTTTCTTCAGTGTTTAAAGCCACAAACTTGTATTATCTCTCAGTTTTTCTGGGCTAGAGATTCAGGAACAGCCTTCTGGGAGCCTCTAGCTTGGGTTTCTCACGAATCTGCTGCCAAGATGCTGGCTCAGGTGAGGGCTGGGCTGGGGCTGGAGCGTCTGTTTAGAAGACGATGCTCTCGTGTGGCTGCTGAGGCGGTGCTGGTTGTGGGCAGGAGGCCTCAGCTCCTCACGTGGGGACCTCTCCATGGGGCTGCTTGAGCGTCCTCGCAACATGGCAGCTGCTGGCTCCAGCGTGAGCGAGAGCAAGGAGGCTGTGGCAATGCCTCCAGTGACCTGGCCTTGGAAGCCACTCACCATTTCTTCTTTTTTAATGTAATTTTTTTTATTAGAGAATTTGTAGGTTTACAGAAAAATCATGCAGACAATACAGAGTTCCCATACAGCCCTCCCATAATCAACACCTTGCATTAGTGTTGTCCCTTTGTTACAACTGACAAAAGAATATTATTGTAATTGTACTATTAGCTATAGTTCATACTTTAGAGTTCACTGTGTTGGACAATGTGATGGTTAGGCTAATGTGTCAGCTCAGCCAGGTAATTGTGTCCAGGTAGCACTGGGCTAATTGTAATACAAGAGCATTTATGGACTTCAATCACCAGTGAGTTTACTGCATGGATGGGTGATTACATCTGCATCAATCAGGGAGATTGCACCATCAGTGGGTGATGCTTTTATCCTATCAGTTGAATGCCTTAAAAGGGGAAGTGATTTCAACATTCAGAGAGAATTTCCCAGCTCGTCGTTGGACAGCCAACTTCTCCCAGAAACTTACCAAGGACCTTTCATTGGACTTTCATCGGAGCCCCTGGTTTGCAGCCTGCCTGCGGAACCTGGACTTGTGCATCCCCACGGTCATGTGAGAGACTCATAAAATCTCATACTATTGACAGATATCTCCTGCTGATTCTGTTTCCCGAGAGAACCCTGATAATACAGACAGTCCTGTGGGTGTTTTTAACTTTTTATTCTAGGAACATACTAAGTTTTTTTAATCCAACAATTACTTTCAACCCCCCCACCCACCCCCTCCCCTCCAGGAGCTGCGGAAGCTGCTGATGCTGGGATGACTAGTGCAGAGCAGAGCAGAGGCGAACACACGGGCGGCTTCCGTGCGGCGCGGCGTGTGCGGGGAGAACACGCGTTCCCGGCAGGGGTGAGTCGCCTCACCGTGGGCCGCTCTGGTGCCGGCGGCTTGTGCCCTGGGTCCTGCTGACCTGCTTTGTGCACGTCAGCTTGTATTTGGGGTGCGGTCCCCAGGCCCTTAGCCCTCCTGCTCCCCCACCCCATCCCCGCTGGCCCTGACCCTGGAAGGGGGCTTTGCCTGAGGCTGACACCAGCCGTGGACTGTGGACACCTTGGGGGCAACCCCTGGGCCCCATTGAGGCCCCAGCTCCTAGAGCCAAAAACAGAGGAAAAGCCACCACCCCAAACCAAAAAAACACATCCCATTAAGCGTGGGTTCAGGAAACCGCCAGAGATTCTTTTAACTAAGTTTGCTTCCCGCAGCTGCGGCAGGGGAAGTCCGCAGTGCAAGCTGCTGGCTCAAGCCTCACAAACGGCGCCAAGTCCTCCGGAGGCTGGGGTTCGAGTAGGCAGGTGAAGCCAGGTTTCAAAACCCCGAAGAGGTCACGTTGGCGGCATCACGGCCAAGTAGCAGCTGCTTCAACTCACTGAGCCGTCGCCGCTTCCCACACGTAGCCACGCTTTCATGGCTGCTTAAAACTGCCTAAAAAACGTCTCCCAAACCACGATGTTGACACACGGAGGGGTCAGAACTGTTACAGTCCATGACAGACGTGGCTGTGTCACTTCGGAGAAAGCTCTCGTCTTCTCTTGAGAAGTGGAGCCGGAGAGGAGAGCAGCCACCCACCCGCTCGGGCCCTTTATTCTGAGCCTCCCTGGCCGGCCAGCTGGCTCACAGCCCCCAGCAGCAGGGAGCAGCCTGCAGCTCAGAGGTCTGCTCAGCTTGGCTTTCTCGTTTCCCTTTTCCCTCCTCCTGCTCTGACAGTTGCGTCACTGTGACCCTCTGCAGGATGTGATGGTGGCTTACATACAGCAGTGCAGGGCTCTTTCCTTTGACAATTCCCTTTTTCTTGTTACCAGGTATTAATATCACTGTGGAGTGGGGCAGCAGGCTCTGTTTACTCAGCTGTGGAGAGTCAATGCAGCGCCCTAAAAAAATACCAAAGCGTCTCTCTGCGGGGAAATATGGGAAATTAGAAAAAAAAACAACAACCTTGGTGACAAAAGGACAGAGCTTTTTATTTGGAGGTGGGGGAGGGACGTCTCCAGAGACTTCAGGGGTGTGGGGGCCTCGCCATCGGGGAACTGGGAACCAGCTGTACTGTTGAGAGAGGCCGCCAAGAGACCAGGGTGAGCCCCAGTAAAGGGGGAGACCCAGCTGAGGGGGAGCCCCAGGAGAGGGGGTGAGCCCCAGGAGAGGGGGTGAGCCCCAGGAGAGGGGGTGAGCCCCGGCAGAGGGGGTGAGCCCCAGGAGAGGGGGGGAGCCCCAGGAGAGGGCGTGAGCCCCGGCAGAGGGGGAGCCCAGAACAAGAGCCCGGGGGTCGCTGGTGGCTCCCTGCTGCCAGGGTTAGACCCAGAGAGATGCCGGAGGCAGCAGACACCTTGCTGTGCATGCACCACCGGGGAGGACGGGGGCTGGACTTCAGGGCAGAGAGGCCACGGGGGACAGGCATTCAGCCATGGGGTGGAGCCCCTTCGCACCAGGAGGTCCTCGGCAGCTTCTCCATCTTAACGAAGAAGCAGAGGCCAAGAATGTCCTGGCGTGTCAGTGTCTCCACGGGACCTCACGGGCGTGGTGGCCGTCAGCAGGGACCACAGCCCGTCGGGCTCGAGCCCCGTCCTCGGCAGGGCCTGCCGCCCTCGCGGGCTCCAGAGGCTCCGCAGCCACCCCGAGGGCCTGCTCGCTTACCTCGTGACCCAACTGCCATTTCATTAGCGTCTTCCTCTCCACCTTGGCCTCGCCCAGCACTGGCTGTTCTCTGGACAGTAAGGCTTTGTCCCCCAGGTGTGTGCTCGGTAAGTCGCCTCTTTGCTGTGAAGGCTCGGGTAGAACTTGCATTTGTATGAACCCGCGTCACTGATTATAAATATGGGCTCCTGCTGACATCAGTGGGTTTTGCTGCCACCAGCAGAAGCTGCCTGTGCTGCAGGTTGCTCTCTGAGGAGGAGGAGTCTCCCCAGTTCTGGTCTCCCACTCCCCATTGACCCTGGAAGTCCAAGTTGAAGGCTAGGAGTGGAAAGCCTGAATCACACGGGAGGCACATATTTAACATTTCAAGAGAGACGCTCCCTTATACCGGAGAGCTTAGCTGGTCGTCCCTGTGGGCTCTGCAGCTGGGCTGAGGAGCGTCAACAGCCAAGGCCCCTTACTGGCTCTGTGGCCTCTGGGTCCCCCTTTGTCAACTCAGGATAAAGCAGACGGGCACTTCCACACAGCGTCTAGAATAACAGTGCTCAGTGCATTTTAGTTATTTTTATCCTATGGCCTCACCCAAGTCATGTGAACAGCAAGCTGGGTTTCTGGAGACTGTGATAAGCCATTCTGCCCAGCCAGACCCCACCTGCCTCGCCCAGTCTCCTAGCAACCCCTTCCCTAACACACGGGGTGATCGCGGTGAATGACAGTGCCGTGATGCACGGCGTGATCGCGCAGTCTCTCAGTCCTGGCTGGTGGGGTCAGCAAGAAGGACCATGTCGTCATCTTTGCACGTAGCGAGAAGCGAATAAGCAGAACACAGCTTGAAATGAGACCTTTCTTGCTTTGTCTCTGGGCTGAGCAGAAGGAGCTTAGGAAAAAGGAGCAGCCCTGACCTGAGCTCCCACCTGCCCCGTCCCCTGGGGCAGCCCTGACCTGAGCTCCCACCTGCCGTGTGCCCTGGTCAATGCCGTGAGTCCATCTTGCTGCTGTCACTGGGAGCATCAGGACGGAGAGCATCTCTTCCCAGTGTTCCGATTTCCAGGATTTGGGATCTTGGCTGCTGCTTAGCACTGGAGCCTAAACCCAGGTGTCAGCTTCTTAATATGCCCACGGTTTTACAACAGGTGTCACCAGGAGGCACCTGGCTGGGGCAAGGCACCCCATTTCTACACTTGCAAAGCCTCAGCCAACATCTTTATCTAGTTTAACCCTCATTGACACGCCCGCCAAACAGCCTTTCAAGGAAAGCCAAGTCCCAAGAAGGCATGAAGCCAGTGGGGGGTGCAGAGGCGGGGGGTGGGTCTGCCCTGCTCTGACAAAGACAGAAGGAGCTCCGGCTTCCAGGCGCCCGGTCCCACCCCAGGGGCTGGGCCGAGGGACGAGCACTTTGCATCCTCGTGCGCGAGCCCCAGCGGCTGGGGGCCACCCCTCCCGCGCCATTCCACAAAGCAGTGCAGGGCTGGCCCCGGGTACCCGGCCCAGGGCGCTGGTAAGGCTCTGAGCATAGAGCAGCCCCGGATGGACTTCGGGGGGCGCGTGCCAATGCCATTGCCAGACTCATTAATCAGAATCTTTGGGGCTAAGAGCAGGCAGGAGTGGTTCTTACAGCTGTATTGAAGCATAAATGAGTCACAATAAACTGCACAGATGTTAAAAATTTGATGGGCTTTGACATAACTTCACATCCATGAGCCATCACTACAGCCAAGCCTTTGTAACCCTCCCTATCTCCCCCATTCCTATCGCCAGGCAAACATTGATCTGCTTCCTGTTACTATAGATCAGTTCATGTGTTCTAGAATTTTATATAAATGGGATCAGATAGGACGTTCCTTTTTTGGTCTGGCTTCTTGCGCTCAGCGTATTTACTTTGTGGTTTGCCATGTGGCGGTTATGTCTGTCCGCCAATTCCTCGTTATGACTGAGTTGTATTCCATTGTCTGGATGTGCCACAGTTTGTTCATCTAGTCACCGGTTGCTGGAAGGTTGGGCTGATTCCACTTTTGGACTCATTCACATAAAGCCGCTCGAAACATCCACATACAAGTCTTTGTATGATGTGTTTTCCTTTCCTCTTAGACAGAGCCCTAGGAGTGGAAAGACCGAGTCATACGGGAGGTGTATTCTTAGCATTTTGAGAAACTGCCCATCTGTTTTTCAGAGTAGTTGCACCGTCTTGCACTTCCACCAGCAGTGAGAGGTTTCCAGCTGCTCCACATCTCCCAGTCCTCGCGCCGCCAGTCTCTGGTTCCAGCCATCGGTGTGGTGTGGTGTGTGGCGCAGCACATCGTGATTTTAATTTGCATTGGTAATAATTTACATCATTACTAACGACGCTGAGCATCTCTTCAGGAGCTTGTTTACCATCTCTGTACCTTCTTCTGTGATGTTTCTGTTCAAATCTTTAGGGATGGGATCTAGGCTTACGTTTTTTAAGGGAAAAAAGTCCCTAGTGATGCTAACATGCAGCCAGGATTAAATATCACTGCATTACTGGAAAATTGAGTGCAAACCTCATATTGTGATCACATGGAAACTGAAATCTAGCGAGAAAAGGGGTTGCTTGTAGAGCAAGGGGAATTGCAAGACAAAATCTCCCGTAAAACAATTGTGGCCAGTAGGGAGGACGTTTCTCATTGCAGACCGCCTACGTCATTCCCATAAGCCTCGCTCCGTCACGCCTCCTGACAGAGTTAACTGCAGTCTCTGTTCAGGCCTGAACACTCATCATTTGATGTAGCCACCTGAATGTTCTATGATAAAAATTTGAAGGAATTGGCTTATTTCAGTGAAATTTATGATAGTATTGTATCTATGGTAAAATGGAAGGGACAATCATTTCATTCTTGTCCTGTACAGTGTAGACTATAAAACTTACAGGGCTCCATTCACTTAGACAATGGTGTGAAAGTCACTTCAAAAGTGTGCAGTGCGCAACCTACACAACTGTACGCAGTGGGCTTGACTAGCCTTCAACTCTAAAGACCTGGGTCTCAGCTTCTAACCATGTGATCCTAGGAAGGTGAGTAAAATCTATGACTCTTGATTTAAAATCTATAAAATGGGTATAAATAGTGCTCACAGGATAGATGTATGAATGAAATGAGACAGTGTTAGGGATTAGCATATCTCAAAAGGCTACAGGAGCTGGGCGAGTAACTTAAATGAGCAAAGCAGGTCAGATGAGAGAGGTGACAGAGAAACTGGGTGCTATGACAAACTGTAGAGTACCCGCTCTGTCGGCAGCCGCAGGTGACCGTGACCATGGCCTTTCAGAAATGCTGGCCCTGTGTTGTCAGAGCTTGTTTTGTAAGGGAAGTCAGAATCCAAACATACGTGTGCTTCAGCTGTAGACCACTGATACACGTGAAAGGGCTTAATGAAGCATGTCTCACAAAGGGCATCACCGTGTCTCAAATCAAGCTGAGGGGCTCCGTCGATGGCTCTCCAGCACCCCCTCCTCACGACAACTCCCCCACAAGGGCCATGACCCTGTCTGCACCGGTCATCTTGTCCACCTTCCTGGCCACAGTGATTGGCCCAGGGACACACGTACACCCCAATCCCCTTCCCCCCTCAAAAAAAAAGGCTTCCTGGGGGTTTCCCTACCCAGAGCTAACAGAGGCTTCGTCTCCAGGTGCGGCGCCATGAGGGTGAGTCTCCAGAGCTGGCCCGCTCCACGCGGTGTGGGAAAGGCCGTCTCCTCGCAGGGACTGAAGCCCACAGAGAGTAAGAGTCCCAGCGTCGTCCGCGCCTGCTGCCAGGTGCTCGTCACGTGACCCGGCCACCGGGACCGGGGCAGCTGAGAGGGCTTTGTGTTACCAGCCCTAAGTGACTTGCCATGTGGATGTACAGCGGCAAAAGGCCTTAGTTTTCAACACGCTGCCTGGCATTTAACCATGAATAGCAGCCACAGAGCTAAGAGGCGAGTCCTGAGAGGAAATGTGGCCGTGGCAGTGCCACAGGAAGCCACAACATAAGTGAAGCCCCTCCTAAGGTTTCCTGTGAGCAAGCTTGACAAGGGGGTTGAAATCTGTGTGTTCAGTATATTGTCTTCACAGAGACAAGCCGGGTGGTGATCGGACGGTCCTTTGGTGGAAATGGGATGGAATGGGCGGTGCCAGGTAAGCTGAGATTTCAGGGCAGTGGGCTGGAATGGCCTGATGACTCGTCCTACAAGGAGACGCTTGGCTTTGGGTTTGGAGATAGTCAGGGTTCAGGTGCCCGGCCTTCCTCTCTCCTGGGCAGGACTCACGGGCACTCGGTGTCTGTCCCCTTCTAGCTGCTCGGCTGCTGGATCTGTTTCTGCATACGGTCACTGGGTCACGAAGCCGGGGTGCGGCAGAGCCTGCTGCGCCGACGCGCTCAGCGGGGAGAGCAGACTGTGCACCTCTCTCCCCAAATCTGCTTTCAGGGATGCCCCTGTGGCAGCTGAAGTCAGCCAGAGTGGGAGCAGTCACACCTCAGAAACTGGCAAACACCAGGCAGGGCTGCCCCAGCCCCACGCGAAGGCTGCCCACTAGGCACCCCCCAGCATGCAGGCCGGCAGCTCTGCCGCTCTCAGCAGCATGGGGCTGCCTTGACCCGCTATGGGCTGGTCTCCATGACACTGGTGTCTGTGGGCCCCACCCAGGAGCTCAGGGCACCCCGTCTGGCCCTCACAGTGGGACTTCCCCAGGGAAGGCTGCTGATCTGAGGCACCTGACTCACGCCACAGTGCTCCCACCACACTTCTCGCCTATCAAGACAGTGATTTGTGTGTAGTTGTTCCCTGCTAATGAGAAGGCTTTCGTAAGATCATTTATTCTAAGTTGTTTGTGTTGACACAATTTGTGTTTTCACAGGAAACCTGACAACCCACAGGAAGTGTTCCCGGTGGTGGGATTTCTGGTGGCACTGAGGCTGCTGGGGAGGTATTTGGGATCCAGGACACCACTGCCGTCTCCTAAAAGCGCGCAGGCTGGCTACCACCTGCTCCCAAGGACAGTCCCACTCACGATTCTACAAGCCTGGGAAGAAGAAACGCTGCTGCTGCTGGTGGTGAGGATGTATCCAGGGCTGACCCATCACAGTGCTTCCAGAGAATGTCCCCGGAACAGGGGGATTTCTCCCACTTTGGGTAACAGACAGGAAAGGCAAGTTGATAAAACTTGATTGTAATCTCTGTGTCCCAATGATATAAAAGTATTTGTTGAAAAGTGGACTACTTCTCCGCAATTGGGCAAGACACTAGAGACGGTCCCATCCAGCCCCTCGTGTTGCAGATACAGCTGAGGCGACACCAGAGACGGGCCAGTGACCGGTGGGAACTCGCCAGCCTGTGTACCAGCCTGCCCATCCCTCCCTCCTGGACAGCAGTGGAGACGCCGGGATATGTCTGACCAGGAAGTGACTGGGAGAAGCACACACCAGGCCCAGCCCCCAGAACAGAATCCACGGAGCTGCCGCCTGGTGCTTTTGGGAACTGGGTGGCACAGCGGCAGCTGGGGCTGGCCTTCGGTTTGCAGGTGCCAGGTGCTCCTGGTGGCTGCCACCAGTTCTCAAAGGCTCACCTGTGACTCCTCAATCTCTGCCACCTGTTCTTGTTGAGTTGCTTATTGTTATATGACTCGTGTGTTGTCTCTTTTTCAATGCCCAATACGTCAGGGACAGCTGATTAATTCAGGAGAAAAGCAAACGGACATGAAATGTGTACAGAATAGTCTACTGAACATGGATTTTATTGAGTTTTCAAAAAGTAGGACTTATGGGTAGATAAGAGGCAGAATTCTGAGGACTTTTTATTTCAGAGACTTACCAAAGTATGACCATTTACTCCCAAATCCAATTGTTGGCTTTTTGGCTAAACCATTTACCCTTTCTGGATAACTTCTTGAATTTTCATTTCTAATGGTGAAATGAATCATGACCCAATTTGTAAGGGAGTAGGGCCAGCCAACCTAGGGTCTCTCAGAATAATGAATCTTTATAGCTCTCTGAGGTTTTATAGTTTAAAAAGCACATTATCTCATTTGCTTCTTACAAAAACCCTATGAGGTCAATTTTAAATTCTACATTTTATAGGCCAGGAATTAAAGGTCATAAAAGTTCAGAGACATTCCCAAAGTGCCACAGCAGAGCGAAGACTTGACCAAGGTCCATGGATTCCAAAGTGCAGGCACAAAACCAACCAAAGCAAAGCAAACCAAAGCAGGGTGACCCATTCAGTGAACTAAGTCAGAACACATACATTAGCAGGCTCCCTACGCTAATTAGGTTCATCTGATTAGCAAGAGTTATTCCATGGATTCTTTGTTATAAAAATAATCTCCCATTAAGAAATATTTATGATGCACTCTTCAGACATATGTGCAGTTTTATATCACTCAATCCCCAAAGTCCAAATATATTGGCCATTGCTTTGGATGTAGGTGTAACAGAGAAACCCAAGCTGGTGTCGAGGAAGACAGGCTTTCCTGGGAGCTGAGCCTTGTGTGTGTGTGTGGGGGGGGGGCGGAGATAGATGACCATCCCAGTAGAGGGCCCAGGACTCACCTATGGGGGTCCAGAAATTCTACTTATCAATACCCCAGGATCAATCCGTCTCTTTACAACTAATTCATAATGGCTTAACTCACAAGAGGCTGAAGAATAAACACTAATGGCTATTCATTTACAGTGGGAGCCGTCATCCTTTTCAGCAGCTACAATGCACATGCCCTCTGTCCAGCGCACTCTCTTCCGAGTGATTTGGTTCTTGGAAAATGGAATCTGTTTGAAGAGGGAGATTTGGTGATCATGGGCCCAGCATGGTGGGGACTGGTGGGGACGGGAGGGGACATTTCCTTCCACTCCAGCAACCAGGAAGGCCCATGTCCCCTTCCCACAGAGTGCTGGAGACAGGCTGAGTTCCTGCTCCCTGACCCCCTTTCCTAGACCCCAGATCCAGCCCTCGCCCGTTTCTTCAGCTGGCGCGGCTCTGCGTCCTCCATCCTCACTCATGACGCGCCTCTCAGCTTGCTTTGACTCTGGTCCTTCCAGCCTGGATGCAGCCAAATCCAGCAAATCTCATCCAGGATATGTGGATTTTACCACCAAGTGAAACACGGTTAAAGCTGCCTGAACCCTACACCGTGCATGGCAATGAATGCTTTATTCTCCCCACAGTCCTCTGAGGCAGGTACGATCACTTAGCCCCATTTCACAGATAAGGAAGTGTTGGCTCTGGGGGTAACTTGCCAAAGACCTCACAGCTATTAAGTTGTGAAGCCAGATTCGAGTGCATTAGGCAGAACTGCCCCCAGGAGTGACCCAGCACCAGCCCCTGGGGCATTTCCTGGACACCCACACACAGAGAGCAAATCAACAACAAGTGGTACACCAGGGCTGGCTTTGTTGAAATTTAAGCCTAAAGGTCTGGACTATAACTGCCAAAAACAGTGCATGATCTGGGGAAATTCCTACAGAAAAACACAGTGAGGAGCCTGAGAACCCACTTGTGAAAACCGAGCACTCCACACTCCACTGCTTATTGCGTAACACTTTGAAAAACATGTATTGTGTGAAGCGCTCAGGCGAAATGCTGAAGAAGACAGACTCACAGCCAGGCCCTGCCCACCCTGGGAAGGCGCGGAGAGCTCTGCGGCTTCCTCCAGGGCGGGCGCCACGAGAGCCAGGGCTGCTTGCTGGTGCCCGGGCTGGGGGCTCCTAGTGCACTACACAGAAGCAAACGAGACGCAAGCGAGGGTCTTCCTACAACTTCCTCAGCAAAGCAGGACCGGGGAAGCAGAGGCCTTTGGCGCTTTTTTATAAAGGACATCTCACAGACTCCTGATGTCCCGAAAGAAAGCTTTCCAGAGAAACACATTAAAGAGTTGTTTTAAAGCCTGGTTCGCCAGTCAGCCCCTTTCTTTGTTCTCACAGTGACTCAAAGTTTTAAACAATGAACAAAAGCCAGCTGTGACTGGAAACGAATATGTTAGTTTGAATTAATGTAGATCAAGACGAAAATGGAGAGCTGGAAATCACAGCTACACCCCACATCTCATTCCAGCCGTGACACCTTCTCTCAGACACCACAGCACTGCTAGTGGGTTGTCGGCGGGTACGCTGCTGAGCCTCGGCAAGGCGCGCGCCAGTGTGCCCAGCTTCCAAGCACCACGCCGACTTCTGTCGCATCCGAGTCCGCAGTTTTGTCATTTTGCCTCCCGTTGTACAGAAAGCACGCGCCAGAACCCTTCCCACAGCACTTCCTGGGAGAAGCTACACGAACCTGTCGTGCCATGTGTCTCCCCTCTAGATTCTGAGCTCCTCAAAGATGGGGTCCCTACCCATCTCGGCACCCCTGGTGCCCAGCGAGTGACTGAATGAAGAGAGTGCTTCGCTCTGGCTCCTTCTGCCCACCCCAGCCCGCTTTTAGGGAGAAGTGTAATGCCGAGTGAGAAGCCAGCATTGAAAAGGCACCATGGGAAAGGACGAGCTCAAAGGTGTGGCTGACTCACAGACGAAAAGCCAGCTCCACAATCATGGCCGGCTGGCTCACCTCCCCGAGGCCTGAGAACCAACAGAGCCACAGCAAAATCCTCAAGCCACACGTGGGGTTCAGAGATTTGCACTCCCACCTCAAAGTCCCGAACAGCTCGTGGGGAAGAGTCCAGCAAGCCAGCCGCCTGCTGGGGCTTCTGTTCCAGAGGACGAGTCGTCCAGGGCCAAGGCTGTCGCTCACCTAGCCTTTAGGGTATTGTTTGCTTTATTATCCCTTCCCAGATTTCAAATAAGGCCACATGAGAATAAATAGACACTGAAGAGCTGAAAGTGAAGAGGTTTTCAAGGGGCTCTCAATAGGCAGTTTGGATGCCCTTGCATAGTGCCAGGGGGCTCAGGCTGTCATGGATGCCCCATCTGGGCCTTTCCAAATGCAAATGGATTCCAAGGGGTGCAGTAAGCATGGCGTTGTGCACGGGTCAGCGCACATCCCCAATCCAACTGAACAGTCCAGGCCTGGGATCTGTCTGATGGATGAGAACATCCTGCGTGGCCCAAGGAGGCAGGTGAGTAGCAGCCCTTACGCCACATCTGACATCCCTGGTGTGATGGGACATGTGCAAAAGACCTTGGCTTCTCATCTGCCATCTAGGCACGAAACCGAGGGCAAGTCGGTGGCCTCCTTAGGCCTCAGGTTCCTTATCAAATGAGCGTTTGGCCAGACTGTCCCTAAGGTCACTTCTCAGGTTTCCCTTCTTTCATCCAGCAGGATTCTTGACGCATGAGTACAAGGCAAAACCTCTCCTCCCCTCTACCTCCACACTGCAGAAACGAAGGAAAGCCGACGACGGAGCTCACGCTCACCAACAGACGTGGTGGTGAGACTGCTAAGGTTCTGAGACAAACGCCGGGCCCATCTCCCTACCTGGTGGCCAAAGTCCCCAGCGGTGCGTCACAAATCCTCAGGATGGCAGCTTGCTGGCTGCTGCTCTACTCTGTGCAATTCAACCGTCGCTCTGCAGCCGTAGCCCTCGCTGCGTTCACATTTGCCACCAACAAGCCAGGTGCAGATGACGGTGCACCGTCCTTTCTGGGACATGTTGCGCTTTCCGACCCTCATGCTTGCACCTAACTTTCGGGGGACCACTGGCCAGCACCCTCAAGGTCGGTGTTTTACCCTTGGCCTTTCCCTACTGCACCACCACCCGTTAGAGCATTTCAGAACAATCCCACTGATTCCATCCCAGCCGTGGAAGGCAGAGAAAGCATGGGAGATTCTGCCTCCTCCTGTTACCATTTTTAGTGCAAGATTAAAAGTGACAAAGTGCCTTATCAAAAATGTGGGATTAACTGTGAAATTGAACTTGTATTAATGGGAAAACTGTGTTTTCCAACTTTGAACACACTAAAAAATAATTTCCTAAGAGATAATAATTCTTAATAATTTGATGTGGCTGGAACAGTTTTTATTTTGCAGTTCTTTTCTATATATTTATGACAAAATATTCATTTTTGGACAGAAGTATTCTTGACGCATGAGTACCAAGGCAAAACCTCTCCCTCCCCTCTACCTTCACACTGCTGAAACGAAGGAAAGCCGACGACGGAGCTCACGCTCACCAACAGACGTGGTGGTGAAAGGCTGCTACGATGCCCAAGAACGATCTAGCGTGCTGAGGAACATGAGACCTCGTGTTAACATGTAGGCTTTGCTGTATGCCCAGTAACCCGAGCTTGGCTGAAGGCATCCGAGGAGCTACAGCATGTTCTCAGTGCAGGGCTCGCACCCTTCCGCTCTCGTCCTTACACCTGAGATGACTGTTATTGCTCTGTTCAAGGGGCAAGATATCATTACCTAAAAGAAAAATGCAAAGTTCAACTTGGAAAACAAAAGAAACCCTCACAGGTCTTTGAGAAGCATGGAAAAGTAAGGGATGCAGTGGATTCTCTAAACCCAGCCAAGAAAGTTCTCTCAGCCGAGAGGCGTCGTCTGCAGGCCACCGAGGTCGGCTGAGCTGGGAAGGAAAAGAAGCCGAGGATGCCGAGACTGGCCTTGCCTTTCGTCTGAGAGTAGGGGAGGACCAGGAACCCTTCCTCCTTTTTCTCAGAAGCCCTCTCACTTGAAGCTGCCGTCTAACGCCTCCCTCTCCTGTATTTGTAAACATCGCAAACGCACACCAGAGCCTGGACTTAGGCTTGGAGGTCTGCACCTATCCTGGGGTACGCAGCAGTCACCCACACATCCTGCCCCGGGTCAAGTCTAAGTCACACCTCTTCCTTTGCCAAAGCAGGCAGACGCCCCACCAGAGGCCGAAACGGAGCGGCAGCGGACAGCGAACAGAAGCCCACGGTGAAGATAAAACATTTCCCCGTTCTCAAACAATCACAGCCACTGTGGCTGGACACTGCTGGTTTCTTGAGTTCTATAACTCTCCGGAATTGTCAAAAGTAACCTTGTAGCCAATCTGTTGGCAGACACCAAAAATAACTTGGAACAGGCCACCCACGGTGCCCAAAGCTGTGTCCAGGAGCAGAGAGGCGGCGCCGCCCAGGCCCACGGCTATGTCCCTGCACACGGCCGGGACGGCGCCCACGGTGCGCACGGGGAACGCGGCCACGTCGGCGAGGACGCGCACGGGGATGCTCAGCACGCGGCAGACGGCCTTCAGCAGGCAGCACAGGACCCGGAGCGCGGCCCTGAGGACCCTGGCCGTGACCTTGAGCGCCTTCCAGGGGACGCTCAGCAGCTCCTCGCCGATGGCCAGGAGGTACGCGGCGCTGGCCGAGCCCAGGCGCCGCAGGCCGCTTTGCAGGCCGCCCGCCAGCTGCTGCGCAGCGAACCCCAGGAGGCGGGCGGCGCTCCGCAGGGCCCCTGCCGCCAGCCGCCAGGCGAGCTGCAGCAGCTTGGCGGCGGGGGTGGCAGCGGTGCCCCCCGGCCCTCCCGGGGGCCCGCCGCCCTCCGCGGCCGCCTCGGCGGGCAGCAGCGCAGCAGCCTCGCGGCCGGAGCTGGGAAGGCGCACGGGGCGCGCTGCGGGCTGCGCCGCGCGCTCCTCGTCCTGGACCTGGTTAATCACCTCCAGGATTTTTTTCATTTTCTCGGTGTCCTGCTCAGTCTCCCCGCAGTTGTCCCGGAAGAGCTGTACGTTATACGGGAGCAGTTTCTCGAGCTCTCTCAGCATCACGTCCTCCAGGACGTCGCCGTCGCGCGTGTGCTTGACGAAGCCCATGGCCCAGCCGCCGGGGGCGGCGCAGCAGGCCGCCAGCCACACAAGCCCGGGGACGGCCACCTTGTCTCTGAGGCTGCGGCCCGAGGGCACGGCGCCCGTGAGGACGTACAGGTGCTCCCCGCCGGCGCACTGGGGCGCCAGGGCGCGCTCCACGAGGCTGTGCAGGTTCCTGTACCAGCGCTCCCTGAAGGCCGGCGTCATGGGCGCCGCGTTGGTGAGCGTGAAGGCGGCCGCCTGCGGGTCCGCGCTGAGGGAGAGCGGGAAGAGCTGCCCCGCCTGGTACTCGGAGCCCAGGTAGTCCGCGCTCAGCGCCTGCCTGCTCCCCAGGCTGCCCACCGCGGCCAGGGCCGCCGCCTCGTCGGCCGCCTCCTCCAGGCTGCTGCCGGGGTCGTCGATCTGAAAGAAAAGAGCCAGCGCTGAGATGGGCCGCGCACCGAGCCGCTCTAGCAGCAGTTCTGGAAGGGCCGCTCTGGCGCGCACAAACCCCTTCTCCACAACCCACAGCCCTGGGTGTGAAAGTTCCAACAGGCTGTTCCTTAGTCCACTCCCCAGGTGCGCCCCACTACTGCTGAGCAGTAACTGCCCCCCCAAAAGCCACCGCTGTGACGTTCATTTTCATCTGCTTTGCTCTTATGAATTCCACTGCGCTTTCCACGGGGCTCAAATGAGAAGAGGGACAACAAGGAAGAGCAGATGGCCACAGGCCCATAAAACCCGCAGGGCAGTTCAGCTGCCAGCTGGCTGCAGCTTCCTGGGCACATTCCCAGGGAGAGCTTAGGCCCTGTGGAGCGAGGAAAGCATCAACCTGATCAGAGCAGGGCAGCAGCGCCGGAGCTGCTTCGTTTGCATGCGTTACTTACAGGCCAAACTAAAACTCAAATTAGACCAAAACCTTCGTAACCTTGGATTTGGCAGCAATTTCTCACATTTGACAATAAAAGCGCAAACGACTAAAGAAAATAATAAATAAAATATACTTCATCAAAATAAAAAACCTTTGCATGTGGAAGGATGTCATTATCAAGAAAGTGAAAAGACAACCTACAAAATGGGAGAAAATAATTGTTAACGCTATATCTGATAAGGGCTTAATATCCAGAATACATAAAGAACTGCTACAACTCAAAAACAAAAAGGCAAACAACCCAGTTTAAAAATGGGCAAAGTGCAACACTGTCTAATCTCACTCTTCTGCTCCCAGGGGCCCTGGGTGCCGTCGCGGGGAGCGCTGGCTCTGTCTAATCTCCTCCTGTGCTCCCAGGGGCCCTGGGTGCCGTCGCGGGGAGCGCTGGCTCTGTCTAATCTCCTCCTGTGCTCCCAGGGGCCCTGGGTGCCGTCGCGGGGAGCGAAGGCTCTGTCTAATCTCCTCCTGTGCTCCCAGGGGCCCTGGGTGCCATCGCGGGGAGCACTGGCTCTGTCTAATCTCCTCCTGTGCTCCCAGGGGCCCTGGGTGCCGTCGCGGGGAGCGCTGGCTCTGTCTAATCCGCGCCGCCCCCCCCACCCGTCCCCTGGACTGAAATGTAATTTGATATGTTTCCTGTATTTGATGGAACTTCCTTTTCCTAATCTCAACACTGTTAAGTAGGTTTTAGAAGGAGCCTCCCCTCCCCCAGCATCCTGTCCCATGAATAATCTTTTAATAAATTCCTTTTCAAATTTAGTGCCCAGAAATAGTTTTCCCTCACAAACTGCTCTGTTTCCTTATACTAGACAATAGAACTATTTAAGCCCAGGGTTTCTTTTTTGCTTGAGAATTAAATGAAGGGAGACTTCTAAATTTTGTGCTAAAATGCATGCAAGAGAAAAAGAAGGACAGAAAATTGAGAACAGGAGGGGATGGTCACCCATCCGTCAGCATTTATTAAGTATGACTTCATGTGAGCCTAGCGTTGGGGCAGGACGTGCAGGGCCTGACAACACCATTTAGTGGGCGCTATACCCAGGATTCTACAAGCGTCATGTGTGTTAATCAGTAAGTGGTAGAGCAAAGTATCCACCCACTTAAACGCACAACTGGGTACTATTATCTTGGATAGGTGGGTAAACTGAGGCACATCGAGTCACTCACCCAAGATCATGCAGTTAGTAAGTGGTTTTGAACTCAAGTCCAGCCCTGCAGCTGGCATTCTTAGCCGTCAGCTTTTTATAGGCCTCACAATAGACCTTTGATCAAGAACCCCTTATCTATTTAGGGAAACAGGACGCGGACATGATGGCAGCAGTGAAACGTGGGGCTGGGACAGGAGAGTGCTGGCGGGAGCCTCGACGAGGGGCCTCCAAGGAGGATGAGAGGCTGGCAAGGGAGCTGGGGCTGACACTCCTCAGGAGCCAGTGGTCAGAGGCACGGGAAGCAGGGAAGGGCTGGCAGCTCCAGGGAATTCACAGGAGAGGAAGACAAGGCTGCCGGGCCAGGAGGATGGGGCAGCACAGCTCGGCTGAGGCTGGGGTTTTGTTTCCGTACTTGTTTCATCTGCAGTCCAGGGACAGGGATGGGGAGAGAGCTAGCCCGGAAGGGCTGTGGTAGGAAGTGGGGGTCCTCACCACTGCAGGCTGAGCTCAGGGCCCAGGCGGCCGTGCTGCTGGGTAGAGGCTGAGCTGTGCATGTGCGGCTGCAGGTCAGGACCGCTCAGGACATGGGGGAAGCTGGGGGGCAGCGAGCCACCGCTCCCAGGTGGAGCCGGGTGTGGCCCCAGGTGGAGCCGGGGGGGCCCCAGGCGGAGCCAGGTGTGGCCCCAGGTGGAGATGGGGGGGCCCCAGGCGGAGCCCGGTGTGGCCCCAGGTGGAGATGGGGAGGCCCCAGGCGGAGCCCGGTGTGGCCCCAGGTGGAGATGGGGGGGCCCCAGGCGGAGCCCGGTGTGGCCCCAGGTGGAGCCGGGGGGGCCCCAGGCGGAGCCCGGGGGCCTTGCTGCTGAGCGGGGCTGGGTCAGGCAGGCTGGCCAGAAGACAGCATGGGGAGGGGCTTCCCCTGGCTGCAGCTGCACGTCCCTCGGGCGGTCCCACTTCCTGCTCAGCAGCAGCTGGGGGGGGTGGCCGAGAGGAGGAGCCCCCGAGGCGGGTGACTCGCCTAGGGAAGGGCGGCGTTTCCTTCCCGGGAGGACAGGCCAGCACAGGCAGGGGAGGTCCAGCTCTGTGGGTCCAGAGACTGCGTCCTCTGGGTCCTTCCTTTTCAGCAACGGCTACGCGGCAGGGCCAGTGGAAGAGCGAGTGTCCCATTTTCGTTTCTGCTGGGTGAGCACGACGCGAGGGCGCTCACAGCCCGGGACACAAGGCGCCCAGGCCCCGGGCCCACCGCCGGGGGTGGGGAGCCCCCACCAGGAAGCAGGTGCCACCACCTCAGAGCGGGTCCCCTGGTCAGCCACACACACGAGCACGAGCAGGTCCGGGAAAGCCCACGTGCCTCGGAAAACACCAGCAGAGTAAAGAGCTGCCCGAGGCCGTGGGCGGACAAGTGCAGGGTTGAGGACAAGCCACGGGGAGCAAGCCACAACCTTTCCGCTCCCAGGAAGGGAAGGCACAAGGCTCAGGCCCTCCCCGTAAGCGAGGGGAAAAGCAAGCCGCCCTGCCTGACTGCTAAAATAGTCTTCACCCTCTTGGGAACAGAAATAGCTTTTCAAAAATTAGGGCCTTTTTAAGGAACGAGAAATGCAGCTCTTGGGTCCCTGGCCTGCCCTGTGGCGCCGAGGCGCTCCCGGTCCCCCGCCTCCTCCCGTGAACCCCTCTCCTGCGGGCTCCCACGCAGGTGCTCAGTGCGAGGTGCATGAGCTGTGGAGAGGCAGCTGGCTGAAGGGCTCTCCCCTGCTAAGCCAGAAGATATGGAACTGAAGAGATAATGACACGGCTTCCCACTTGCAGCTCAGACTTCTTTCTTTAAAAACGGGAAAATAGTAAAGGGGAGAACAAAAAGCTGCACCAAGTCCAAGCTGGCAAGAAATGCAAGCACGTGAGGCCAGAGGGAGGGTCCTGGGAAGACAAGCTCCCCGCGCCTCCTGGGTCTGCCTCCCACTCAGCCCCAGGGTCAGCTGCTCTGGGGAGACCTTTCCAGAACACAGCGCCTTCTCAGGTTGCGCCAGCCGGTCCTCTCGGTTTCCTTCCTCGCTACTCACTTTCCACTCCGCAGTCTGCTTGCTTTTACAGAGCAATTATTCTTAGCTTTGGACTTTGTGGTACACAACTCCGAAAAGCCAGTTACATGGAGGAAGCCACCACTTCTAATTTTTTCCACCTTTGAGTTTAGACCAGATCAGCTGGAAGCTTTAAAGAGTGCCTTCCCCACCCAGGGGCCTCACCCCAGGTGGGTTAAGTCAGCATTTCTAAGGGCAAAGCTCCCCAGAGAGTCTAACATTCTACACTGGGAACTCCTGGACAAGACCTTTTTCAGATTTCTAGTTATCAGACTCTGATGGAATTAAGCTCCTGCCTTGACAGCCTCTACAGGTAATTAGTGGCATCTCCTTAAGTCGATAATTCGCAAAATTCAGTTTGTATTATAGCAAAAGTGCAGGTTCTTGTACTTCACACCACGGACTGGGGTGGAGCTGCCGATACCTATTGTCCCTTTTTGTTGTTAGAGCAGCTGGAAGTTTACAGAAAACTCATGCAGGGAGTTCCCCTGGGCGCCTCCCGCCCCGCACGCAGCTTCTCTGTGTAACACCTCCATCCGTGTGGCACTTTGTTACAACCGATGGAATATTATTCTAAGTATACTTTTCACTGCAGTCCACAGCTGGCATTGGTGTTGACTCTCTGTGTTGCACAGTTCTGTTTTTGTTGTGTGTTTTTTTATTTGAATTCTGGTAACATACATACACCCTAAAATTTCAAAACCACTTTGGCCACTTTCTAACGCACAATTCAGTGGCGTAATTACTTTCACAAGCCACCACCCCTGGTGACGCCGACACCAGGGGTCCAAGGACCTCCCTGAAAAGCAAACGTTTCGGTCGGCTTGGAGGTGCCACGGCTGGTTTAATTTTCCCAGCTGCTGCTAAGCCTCTGGGGGAGGCTCGGCACAAACATCAAGGCAGATAAAGTTGGGGCCATCCGGATCCCACCTGTCCGCCAGCTGCAACTGCGATCAGATAATACGTGTGTAAGTCGTCACACGGGATGAGAAGTCTGCTTTTGCTACCCATTCTCTTCTGAACATACCGCTACTCTCTAACACCGTCAATGGCATCCTGTTACTTCCTGGATGTAGGACAAAACGGCATATTCACGGGTGCCCCCAAATTCCTCCCACCTCTCCTCTCAAACCTTCCTTATCCTCCACCACGTCAGGCCGATAGCTGCCCCCACCACATCGCTTACATGCCCTGCCTCCCCTGCACAGCTGCCCGCGCCGCCGCCGTTCCTCTCTGCCTCGGAAGGAGTGCCGCGGCCCAGCCCACGCCTCACGCCTCACGCCTCCTGTGCTGGGGGCTCTCCTCTCGCCTCCCAGACCCCCTCCCCACTCTTCTCTGCCCTGCTGTGGCCCACGGACCACATCACCTGAGCTCCGGATCCTCCGGCTTCTGACTGGGGCAGCCAATGGGAGGTAAGGAGAGTGAGAGACTCGAGCTGCCAGGATTCGGGCTCTGGCTGGGTTTCTCCACAGCCACAGCTCTCACTGGGCAGCCCCCGACCCCAACAGGCCTAGCGTGGCAACAGCCTCCTGCCTTTGATAGCTCTGGGGCGTCACACCTTGCTGACTCCCTTAATTCCGTCAGTAGCTCCTCCGTTAAACTATTCTGAGAATTCCTTCTGCTGATACAGCCCTTGTGAGGGCTTCCAAGATCCCAACCCACTCAGGCCTGGGCGATCCCACGCACCACGGGGTCTCCACAGCACAAAGCAGACGTGTGGCCGGCACACAGAACACGCTCTGCTGAGCAGCGAGGCCCCTTACGTGGTCTGGTCTGGTCTGGCTGCCCGCTCTGGGCTCCGCCAGCAGACACCAGGCACCTCAGCCATTTCAGTCCATGGGCCTCAACCGCGGCTTCTGGCGGAACCAGGCATTGCTAACGCCGTCTCTGAAAGGGCAGCAGCTCTCACTGCATGGCCCCCTCTGACCCACCTCCATGCCAGTCCCACCCGGGCTGGCCGGCCTGTCCAGCAGCCAACGAGAATCTAAGGAGCTCAGAGGAGGGCAGCAGGAGGTGGAGGGTCTGGAGGCTGCAAGCTGCAGGCTGACCAGGGGCAAGCAGAGAGGGGACAGAAGGAGAGCTGGAGGGAGACCCTGGGCCACCATGAGACCACTTGGTTTCTAGAAGTTTCCGGGCTCCAGGTCCTTAGAGGACTGTGTGTCTCTCCATCCCTGTGCCCACGAATCTACAAGCGCCATCTTACAAGAGCACCGCCCTGCACCAAATAAACATGCCGAAACATCAGGGGTCCTCTCCTTACGAGCCCAGCGAGCCTCCTGAGGGAAGAGACAGGCACCCTCTAAGTGACGCAAGCAACCAACGCAGAGGCAAGGCTGCCCTGGCCCCGGAAGTCTGGGGGTGGATCAGCGGGGCACGGCAGGGACGGAGAGAAGGAAGTGGCTCCAAACTCTTCAGCAGAGAAGGTGTCAACAGGCAGCGGTAACACGGCGGATGGTCACGGCAATGGGGCAGGGCTGTGTGTGTTGGGGCAGGAGCGCTTCAGCAACGCCGCCGGGCAGCCTGGGCTCACCCAGGCAGGCGCGCAGCCCCGGTGCAGTGCCTCGCCCAATCGCCACACCTCCTCCGCGGCATCAGACGATCAGCCCCATGTCACAGGCGGGGAACCCAGCTCCGAGAGCGCTCACGGCCGGCAAGTGGCAGCGCTGGGACGCACCCCGATTTTGTCTCACTACAAAACCCACTTCTGAGTCCCTCTGCCGTGCCCAGCCCTGGCCCCCGAGGACAAACAGTTAGCGGGAGAGAGAGTTCATAACCCACCTGTGCCACGAGCCGCCCTCCCGACCAGGTCCTAAGACACCTGAGGGCAGGGGCTGGGCACTGCTCTCCTCTGCCTCAGTCCCGTTTCATGGCTTAGTTCTGGAATCTCAATAAGGGGTTGTGCTGCTGCTGACAAAACTGACAGAAGCATCGATCAGCAGCTGGACGGATGGCCACGCGTCCTCGGCCACGCATCCTCAGCCACGCGTCCTCGGCCATGCAAAGATTCTGGGGCTGTGGCCAGCACTGAGTGAATGAATGAATGAACAGATGAGCAAACAAACAGGGAAAGCTTGTTTCTGTCCCTGATGGTCCGTGTGATTCCATGCCTACCTCCTAAACCCTAATTCAGTGACAGGGATGAGGGCAAGTTCACGATAGACTCTCCCTATTGTACGGGTGAATGGCTGGGATACCCGAGGGGAAGCTCACACACCCCTGGGCTTCCTCCTTGAACACCGAGCCAAGGTCAGGCTGCAGCAGGGAGGAGCGGACGGAAGGGAGTGCAGGACAGGTGTGATCCAGGGACCACATGAGCACAGGTCTGCAGCCTGCAATTATGGAGCCACCTTCACCTAGAATCTGGGGGCAGGTCATAGCCCGTCTCCACCCAAGGTTACCACTATTCATAGCTTTTCTCCAAAAAAAATGAACTCTCCCTTTAAAAGAGCATCAGAGAAAGGGCTCTGACCGCCCTTATAGACCCTTTTCTATAGCACAACTGCCAGAGAGTGGTTTCTCTGCTTCCTGAGATATTGAAGCTCATGGCACAAGAGAGACGAAGAACAGCATTTGGTGCTGATAAATCTGCCCTCAGGCAACATAACTTCCGTTTGCTTGGCCTTCCCCCCCGGCTTTGGACTGTGGTTCTCCAAGTGCTCACACGTGAGGCTGCAGGCAGCAGAGCGCAGTGACAGAATGCCACGTAGCGACGAGGAGGTCTGCCGGCTCTGCCGCTTCCTGGCTGCGACTTTGGGAAGACCAGAGACCCTGGGCCTCGGACACGGAAAAGATACGGTTCTTTCGAGCCGTCCACAAATGCATTAGATTTCCTTGAAAGAAGAGCGTGATAAGGTAAACTTTGCACCTGAAGCCCCCAGGTCGTCTATTTCTAAACGAAAATGTTCTAGGTAAGTAAATAAGTTCTGTTTATGATGATGGTCAAATTCACCCACCACCAGGCTCCCTTCCCTCTGGCACTCTGTAGCTGTGATGACCGTGGGGCACTTGTGAGATGTGGCTTCACAGAGTCTAAAAGGATACTGAGCCTCGGGACTGGAATAAAAGCATGGAAAACTAACGAAAGAGCATGTCTGTATGTGTTATGAAAATTTCTGGAATGTCACACACACATATATACAAATCGTGGAGACTAGTTAGAGAAGTGAGATCTTTTTCTTCATATTCATCTGAAATGCTCAGAAAATATATTTACTGTGAACATGCATACTCTCATAATCATAAAAAACTAGATAATAAAAATCACCACCACCATCACATGCCCTCATGGAACCTAGAATCCAGTTGGGTGGCACTCGTTAGACGCAAACAAATGTGTAATTGCAACGTGCAGGCAAAGAGAAGCTACTAGAGAGGACCTGGGTAGGTGGCCTTGCTGGGAAGATCATGGAAGACATAAGAACGGCCACGCTGATGGGAGATACCATGGGAATAAAAAGAAAGCTGAAGGAAGCAAAGGCCAGAGCTGAAGGCTCCGTGAGATCCAGACGAGGTAGGAGGGGCAGAGTGCGCTGGACTCAGGAGATGGTGAGAAGGAACTGCGTCTTTATCTGAAGAGAACGGTAGCCCTGGAAGGCTTCCAGTGAGACCGCTGGATTCACGAGGTGTTTTGAGAGGGTTTCTCCGGCTGCAGAGCAGAGAGAGCATTGAGAAGAGCCAGGGGGAACGGGCCAGCCAGGCAGGAAACTTTCCAGGGGCCTGACGAGACATGGGGAGCCTGGGCCCCGGAGTGTACGTCCATGGTAGGGATCAAGAGTGAAGTCTGTCCGCCGCGGAGCAAAGAGCAAGGTCCTCCACCAGCACAGGCGGTCGGCTCATCTGTGAAGGAGTCTGACATAAGATGGTGACACAGCTCCAGGCTCACTAGAGATGGCCAGCAAGGAGGAAAGCGTCTTCGTGGCTCGCAAAGCCTGGCGCTCCTTCCCCTCGCCCACGTGCCGGGAGGGCAGCCGCCGCCCAGTCTTGCAAAAGCACGAGCAGTGTGCGTCTCCTCACGTGGCCGCTTTCAGTCACTCATCCTGGTCAGTTCAACCAACAAACTGGTCAAAGAGGAAAATATCCAACGTGGATCAACTTCCCCAAAGCCAACACAGGGAAGGTCCTCTATGAGCCAGGGGCTGACTCCCAATTACCAGGCTGCAAGGTCAAAGGTGAGGAGGCCGGAGGTGAAAGACCTCAGCCAGAGGGCGGAGGAACTCGGCACTTCGCAGGAGGCTCCTCTTCCGTCCGAGTCGGGCCCCTGCATTTCTGGGTGGTAAGGTGCTGAGCCAGCCAGCAGCGGGCATCCCGCCTCTGCTCAGGGGGCTCGGGCGGCTGTGGCGTGGCCGGCACCCGTCCCTGCAGGCGAGTGGCACCTGGGCGGGAGCTGGCTCTCTCGGCTGCCAGCCCTGCCTCTCTGCAGCCGCAGCTCCATGCCCGTGGGTGAAAACCCTCCTTCATCCTTGCCGTCCTCTCTCGCCAACACCCTGAGATAACACCCTATGCTCTGTGGTCAGCAGTTTCTCTACGACCACTCCCCACCCGCACCCGGGTCCTGATGGAGATGTATGTTCACAGCTCACTCAGGGGCCCCACGCGTGTGCGCTGGTGTCCGGCAGCCAGGTCCAAGCCCCGGCCCCACCCTTACCTGCGTGAGCGAGGGCAGGTCCTCCGGCCCCTCTGTGCCTAGAAGGAGAGCAGCACCTACTTCCTATTGTTGCTGTGAGGACTGAGTGAGACGACACGTGGAAAAATGTCTAGAGAAGTGCCCGGCGCACCGTAAGCACCCGAGGAGCTCCGGACCCGAACGCGACACTCCCCGAGTGGCGGAAGGTGCCTCCTCCATTCCTCTCCTACTCATGGCAGCTCCGTTCTTGCCACTGTCCACATCGGCTCCTCCCTGTCACCACAAAGACTCCTGGTCCTTTCTTCAAAGTGTACCCAGAGCCGCAGTCACCACCAGGCCACACGCTCTGCCACCTCTCGCCTCCCAAGTGTTCTCCCTGCTCCTGCCCGTGACCTCACACGGTCTGTTCTCAACACAGCAGCCAGAAAGGCCCGTAGTCCTCTGCCAAGAGCCCTGCTCTGCGACTTCCCATATCCCTCGGCGAAAAGAGCCACATTCCTCACCTACGGTCCGGAAGGCCCCTCCCACCCCCTGGCTCTACCCCTGCTACTCCCCTCGCCTCTCCTCACCCTCCTTCTCCAGCCACACCGGCCCTTTGTTCTTCTGCAAACACCAGGAAGGCTGTCACTGCTGCTGGCACCTGCGCGGCCAGCTTGGTCACTTCCTGCAGGCCTTTAACAAAAGCCACCTCCCCAGGGTGCCGCCCCTTCTGAAGCATCACCTTTCCTTGACGTTCCGTGTGTCCTTCCCTGCTCTCCTGTTTCCTTAGCACTTGCCACAATCTGATGTGCTAGCTCTTCTCCTTTACCATCTCATCCTCCACTAGACTTGAGGCAGCGTGAGAAGCGCTTGACACATAACAGACACCCAACCGATATTTTTAAAATAACCGACAGGGTTTTGCAAAGCATTAGATGTCCCTGCCAACTGAAGGCCTATCAAAACTGAAGACCAATCATCTCTAAAATTAAAATGTAAATCAACACTCCGTGCATCTGTTTACTCTGCACAATTACGTGTACTCACATTTTCAGTCTGGATTAAAAACATCGAATGCCCTCAGCTCCACCTCTTCTGAGCCAGGCTTCTGCAGGCTCCAGGTTAATAAAAATACAACTGGATTTAAACTGCCCTTCTATTCTTAGTTCAACCCATGAGTCGGTTTCTTTATTTCTCCTTCCTTGCAGTGTCCAGATAGATATATCAGCAGGCAAAGAATTACTGCTGAGACAGATGTCAGGTTCTATGGAACTAGAGGGTAAGTACTCACTCAGGAGACATGATATGCATCTTTGAAGGAGGAAAAAAATTCTTGGATTAACAGTAATTCTAGGAGCATGACTAGAATTCCAGGTCACTGGAAACAAGAGGTAGTGGCAAGTGGGAGGGGTTTTTCCTCATATTTTCATTTTTAGAGCTGACATTTTAAAAGGAAGAGATTTGAAATCCAAAGAATAAAATCTTTACTCCCCAGGAGCCATGAGCTAATAACGGAGCAAATGACAATCTAATGCTGGGATCTTCAGAACAGCGTGTTAGTGGCAAAGCTGTAAACCATGCAAATAGCTGGATTAATTCAGCAAAATAAAGATAAATTTAAAGTCTACTCAGCCCATTTGGAACCTAGAAAGCAAACACTAACAATTTAATTGGAAAGCAGCGTAGTAGAGCAGGAAGAGAGCGAAGCGCTTCGGAGTTGGGCAGACATAAGCTCCAACCCAGGCTTTGCCATCCAGCAGCTGTGGGGTGGACCTTAGATCAATTACTTAACTTCTCCGAGTCGCAGTTTCCAAAACTGGAAGCCAGCACCTACCTGGAAGAGCTGAAATTTGGATGAGATGAATGAACGTGTGACGCTCTTGCACATTAAGTAAAGGATCAATAAATTATAGTTCATTCCTGGATTGCCACCACTGGACTGTTTGAGGAGAAAACATCCCTACACTTTCCGCCAATATAAGGAAAGTACTTTACCTTGCTCCTGAGAATAACCTGCAAATCCAAGGGAAATACTGACTCCAAAGATGAGGAGAGTACAGTGGAGGTCTGCAAGCGCGGCCGCCACGGTGCGGAAGAAAGCGCGAGGGGCTTACCGTGCAGCGGCCCCCCGAGTCGGGCGCCGCCCAGCCTCCCCCGGGCTCAGCACAACAGACGGGAATGTTGTTGTCCACTCGGTTTTGGGGACAACACCCCTCTTGTCTGCGCAGGAGAAATTGAGTGGCCGTGTCTGGGGCGCCTGCTTGTTAATTGCCCGGCGCCACCCATCCCCTTCACTCGTTCTTCCGCCCTTCCATCTCTCACCCAGCACTCCTCGGGCACTGTTAGATGAAGGCGGCACACACGCCAAGCACGTGAGACACGCAGACGGATGTGAAGACCCAGGGCCTGAGCTCCACGGCTCACGTTTTACACGAGATTTTAGGCTCAGCCCTCTAGTTCAACGCTCTGCTCAAGTGTGCGCCTGTGTCCGCGGAGCCTGGCACCTGTCACACTATCTTCATAAGGCACACGCATCGCCAGGCTGCGCCGCATGCTCGTGGGCACCCCCACTCGGTGAAGGGCGCGCTGCCCTTGCTTTCCATAAACCGATCAGAAGGTAAGTGTGGAAGTTCAGGTCCCACGGCTTGTAGATGGCAGAGCAGGGGTCTGGACTCAAGGCTCTTACCTGGGAGCTACGGATCGGAATCCTTCACCTCCTCTACACGGAGACTCCAGTGCGTGGCGTGCTCTATGCATGTGTTCTCTGACACAATAAAAGGTGAATTAAACAGCATTTCTGATTAGATCAGGGTGTGAGCAAGAAGCTGCCCATGGAAATCAGAGATCAGGCATTAATCAGGATCCTAACTGGTGACGGCCGTTCACGCGCCCCCTACTAGGATGTGCGCTATGACCTCACTGGACACCCGAGGAAAACGCTTTTCACTCAACCAGAAAACTCCCTTCATGCAGAAATCACTGACACCGAGGCCAAACATGTGCTCCTTGTCCTACAACTGGTGGGAAACAGAAATGGAGCAGAAGTTAGGATTTACAGATGAAAGATGAGAACTGAAGTCCCAAGACCATCAATACAGTGGAGCCCACTGAGAGGTCAAAGAATCTGCACGCTGTGTTGAGAGCACTGGACTAGGAGCAATTAGTCATGAGTTCAAGTCCAAGCTGGGTGACCTTGGGCACATCGTCTCCAGAATGGAAAGAAAGATATCTAGCTCATAGCAGTTTGGGAAGATTAAATAAACACAAGCTCTTAGTACTGCCTCCAAGGCCGGTTCCTCCCACTGTCATGTTTATAAAGGGCAGGCTCTCACATACTCGTGTTTCGCGTGAATTGACAATTGGCTGTGGAAGGGCGTCCCTGTACCTCATCCAAAAAATTCTTCCATTAAATGGAAAGGTGTCGAGACACTAAAAGGTCTGAGGCTCCCTGCACCAGATCAGAGCCTGGTTCTCAGACTCCAGAGTCCAGAATAGAATCTTCCGCGCCTCCCCCATCATGTTACAAATGGCACACGTTCCTAGAGAACCCACACAGCCCTGTTTTCTCTCCCTCGCTCTGAATTTCCCATCTGGTCCCTCAGAAGGTCCTATTTAAATTCCTCCAACGTGGGCAGACCTGGGATCTTGAATCCACCCTGAAGGGCTGCTGGCAGAAGAGCTCATCGGGATGGTTCCAAAGGCCAGCCCTGGAGGAGTTCCGGCCCTGCACACGGAGCGTGTCCACAGCCATGGCTGAAGAGGAAGCTCCCACGGAGAGAGCTCAAGCCCAGCATCTGGCCCAGCGGGGCCTGACTGTCCTCTGAACGCCAAGTCATCGCGCCCAGCGCGTACTGAGCGCGTCTGTGTGCTCGGCACCAGGACAGCAGGGAAGAGCACGGCACTTGCTCAGTCCTCAAGGCTTACGCGGGGGAGACAGAAATCACAGGCACACTGAAGAAGTGGACGAGACGCGAGGGGGCCCTGCGTCTGTGGACGGGAGGGGACGTCTCAGCAGATCCCTAAAGGATGGGGCCGGGGAAAGAAATGAAGGACAAGCTGGGGCAGCACAGAAAGGGCACCCGGAGCCAGGGGAGCCTGCGTGAGCGAAGCAGACACAGGAACCTGCGGCCCGGCCTAGGAGAGGGGCTCCAGGCAGCCGGGTGCTGGAACATCCGACGCGAGGGCTAGGAGTGTGATCACGCCTGGAGCCAGAGCACTGCGTGCCTCGTGAACTACGTTCTCAGCCAGCCCCTGAAAGCTCTGAGCACACGAGTGGCCGCTGAGGAGTGACGGAGTTCCTGTGATCTTTGCTTTAGGAGCTCTTTTCAAAGAGAAACTGCAGCTGAGCTGGGCTGCGGGACTGCGTCAGCCCGCCTGCCTGGCTGGTGCTGGAGGGCTCCTCTCCCCACCCGCTGGGCCTCTTGGTGACGCTGACCTCCTAACGAGGTGGCGCGGGCACAAGGCGACGCAGCCTCACAGACTGCTTGCAGACAGCCCAAAGTCCACGTGAGCTCAGGGCTCTGCAGTGGGACTTAAGCCTCAGGGACAGGCTCCCTCCGTCCTGCTCTCCGGGAAGCCCTCGCTCCGGCTGGCCGGCTGAGCGTGAGGGCAGCAGGCGCACCCTGCGGCAGAAGCGTGGCGCCCGGCCCCTGGGCTCAGGCTGCCCCTGCTGGCTGGGGACTCCAGCCTCTGACCTTCACAGAACGGCTCTGCCTCCTTATCCAGCCCCATTCCTCCCCACCCTCCCCAGGTCCCAGCATCTCCACTGCCTGCCTGACTCGGATCTGTCCATGTCTCTGGCAAACCACGCTCCTGCGACTCCTTCAGTAGCTGCCTCCCAAGGCCTTGCGGGAGGCCTCCTGCAGACGCTGCCCCCACTCTTTACTCTGCACCCTCAAGGAGGCGGTCTGCAGTCTAACCCTAGGTCGCTTGGCTGCCCCAGCCTCTGCCACGCTCCTGAATCTGCATCCACTCTTACTCGTGCTTTGCCTTCCGCTTGAAATGCCTTCCTCCTCGTCTTCGGGCTGAATTCAGCCTCGTCCCTCCAGGCACAGAGCGCAGGTCACCCAGACCTCACCTAAAAGATTAACTCAAATGGGAATGTGCGTACATTTACTAAATTATGGTGGCTTTTGTTTTGCTTATGTCATAATAGGGCTAGCACCTAGGTGAAGGCCGCCTGTGAGAACTTCATATGCCGTGAGGCATTCAATCCTGACAACGCCCGCCCGAAGCCTACACACGATGCCAACACACGGTCATCATCTCCAGTTATCTCCAGTCTAACCTGCTCACGTTTACAGCTGCTCAGTGGAGACGCTGGGGCCTGAACCAGGCAGCCTGGCTGGCCAGAAGCTGTGCCACCTCTATCAGAAAGCGCCCCGGCAGCCAGGAGGCGCCCCAGTCCTCTGGGCACAAGGGGGGGGGAGGAAGGGGGCTGGCAGGAGGCGCCCCAGTCCTCTGGGCATCCCCAGGTCCTGGCACACGGCGGGGGATTCCTGACCAGGCTCGGAATTTAAGTGAAGCTAGTTTAGCCCCTTGTCTTTCTCACACGCATGTTCTGTCTCCCCAAGGAGGCCACGAGATCCCCGAGGAGACTGGATGGGGTCATCTATTTTCTTCACAACCCCATAAGCACGAGGCATAACAGGGAGCTGGGGAATCCACTGAGAGCTCCAGGGATGCAGGTGGAGAGCAAACCAATCTTAGATTAAAATCCGCCTTAAATACGTATAATTTACAGAGGCTTTTTCACATGCCTGGTGGAAGGCAGAAGGCATGCGGCAAAGGCGAGGAAACCGAGGCACAGAGCTGGAGACCTGGACGGGATCACAACCCAAGCAGCTCCAAAGAGAGCGCCTGGAAGCCTCCTGTTCACCAGAGTCCTGGGCAGCCATGGCCATCGGGAGGTGGTCAGCCCCTCTCCAGCTCAGGATGGCCTGGGAGACAGGAGCAGGCTGGGTGGCCTGGTGAGTGCCCAAAAGGCGGCCAAAGGGGACCCCAGCTGGGGCAGGAGCAGCTGGGCCTCGGGGCCCCCTGGAGTGCTGGGTCACCGTGAGTCACCAAACTGGACAGGTCATGATTTCCAAGTGGTCTGATAATACAGGTAAGAGTCAGGAAAAGCTGGTTTGTCCTTCCTATCAGATGGAAGTGGTCAGTGTTCCCCTACAAACTGTAATTGCCCCACTGCATATTTCAAAACCTATTTTACTGTCCTACTCGGCATGCAACTTAATTTACTCGGTGCCGTGTGTAGAAGAGGATTTTCACTCCAGGAGGGATTCTGCGGAAGGGAGGCTGTGCCCCAGGAGAAGGGGCAGCGAGCTGGTGGCCCAGAGGCCTCACTCCCCGCACCCCAATCCTCTCCTCTGCCCCTCACCCCTCATAGAGACGGTGGGGTGGCGCGCGCAGGGCCCCTAAGCTCTCCTGGGCCTGGGACTCCCGCTCCTCACTCGTCAGGCCGCCTCGGGAGCCGCACGGGCCGGCGCTGCACCGTGCGGGGCCGCCCCCCGGGGCCCTCCCGCCCCCGCCCGCCTCCCGGGGCCCCGCCGCCCCCGCCGCCCCCGCCGCCCCGGCTGCGGCGCGCACCCGGCGAGCTCCGGCTGCGGCTCCGCCGGGGGCTCCTCCCCGGCCTTGCCCTCGGGGCGCCGCCCGGCTTACCTGCGGCTCCACGAGCCAGCGCTGCGGGCCGGCCCCGGGCCCCGGGCGCGCGGCGCGGAACGCCGAGTAGAGCGGGCCGCGGAGGCGCGGGCTGTAGAGCGTGGCGAAGCGCTCGGCGCCCCCGGAGCGCTGGCAGAGCTTCACGCGGGGCTCGGCCTCCAGGCCCGCCGGCGGGGTCCCTGCGTAGAAGAAGCGGTCGCACTCGCCGAAGCCGGCCTCGTCGTCGCGCACGACCCTGCCGTCCGGCCGCCCGGCCAAGGCGAGGAGGCCGCCCAGCGCCAGCCAGCGCGCGGGGCCCATGGCGGCCTGCGGGGACGCGGGCGAGCGGGGACGCGGGCGAGCGGGCCGGCGGGGAGCGCGGGTCGGCGGAGGCGGGAGGGGAAGGCGAGCCGGGCGGGCCGGGGCGGGCCGGGGCGGTGTCGCCAGACCGCGCCTCCCCGCGTCCCTGACGATGGCCGCAGAGGCGGGCGGGGCTGGGGTGCGGCCCTGCAGACGCGGGTCCCGCCCAGCGCCGCCTCTTCCCTGCGGTCCGCGCGCTCCGAAGGGTGGCCCAGCAGGAAGGACACTCGGGGACGGCCACCCGGGCTGGGGGCCCGAGAAGCCTGCAGGGCAGCGCGCCCCAGGGGCCCGCAGGAGGCAGAGGAGTTGCAGGAGACGCTCGCAGAGCTGGAGCCCCTTGGAGCGCGGGCAGAGCCCCCTGGCTCTGGAGGGGCTGAGTGTCCCTCTACCGCAGAAATGCGCCTTACGCAGAGAAGTATCTCAAAAAACTTTCCCGCCCCACATCTATAGTGAGAAGAGTGTCTGGTTATAAGCTTGGGATCTGGAGCCAGACGGCCGGGGTTCAAATCCTGATCTCGGGCAAATTGTTAACCTCCCCGTGCCTCAGTTTTCTCATCTATAAAATGAGGTAAATGATAGAACCTACCTCCTTGTGTCGTTTTAAGTATTAAATGCATGAATACACCATGTTCCATTGATTTCAAAACATGCATTCACAGTGGAGTTATTTCTAATATGAGACATTTTAACATCTCTGAAATCGAGATGCATTTTTACAATTAATGGCAGTTTAATTGTCTCACTGGTACATAAAATAATGGTCCCTCTTACAATCAGTGGTGTCTTAGGTATGATGAAATTCAGGTTATAAAGATTTAGACAAATATGCCTTGCACATAGAATGTGCTATATATGCATACATACATACATACATACATAGCTATATAGATACAGATACAGATAGAGATTTTTTTTTTTTTTTTTTTTTTTGCAGGCAGGAAGTTTATTGGGAAGCTCTCCCAACAGAGGGGGTCTGAAGAATAGACTTCAGCCCATTTTTTTGTGCTATGTATTTAATAGATGATACAGGAATCATCTATTAAATGATACAGGAATGATACAGGAGCTCTCTTTCCAGGAAAGAGAGCTCTTCAGACCTGATTTTTTGGAGGAGGTGCCTGGTATCCACCCGGTGTCTTGGACAAGAGCTCAGCGAGATGAGGTAACAGAGCCGCTGAGACGTATGGGTCGCCTAGACAGGCTAATAACTGGGTGTCTCTTTAGGCTGATATTCCTTCCCTAGGCGTTTACAGGAGAGACTGGGGTTCGGCGAGAATGTGGAGACGTAGCAGCGTCGACGGCAGGGCTCAGCAGTGCAGCTTTGCCTGCAGCCCGCACACACCAGGGAGCAAACGAAAGCTGCTGTGGGCGTGACCACCCTTCTCCCTAGGACAGTGACCATCTGGCTGGCCAAGAATGCCCTTAAGACGTCATACCCTTCCTCAAGTGGCCAACGTGTGTGTCATAAATACACAGTTTTTAAAACAGCCTCACTTTTCCAGTGATGCTTCAGTCCCACTTAGAGAGCGCCCCCACGAGCAGGGCCCCAGCCCGCCCCTCGCTTTCGTTCAGCTCAGCTTTGGGCTCCAAAGGAGTTTACTCAGCTGGCAGACATGCAGGCGTGAATCAATGTTGTGTATTTAGAGGAGCAATCAAAAAGCCATCTCTGGCATGTTTTTTTCTTGCTGATTGCAAGTTCTTTAAAAAGGCATTTAACTGTCAATTTGAGAATGCAGAAAATTCCATTTTAAGCCTAAGGCTTTAAAAAAATTTTTTGCTCATCTGTATTTTTTTTAATTTATCTAGAATGAAACCCACATTCAGTAGACACTAAGGAACATTTAAATTATCTTGAGAAGTGAGATGAGAAATCGCTTCTCGGCCTTTTGGCTAAGATCGAGCGCAGCGTCTGTTCTTAGCAGTTTAATATCTGATACGTCCTCTGTCCGAGGACAGTAGAGTAAATGGGTTTTTGGGCAGGCAGATGGCACAGGGCCTTGCTCCGTCCACTCCACACCTCGACCTGGCACTGCAGTACCTCCAGGAGCGGGGCGCCCTTTGGGGGCAGGAGTGCTGAGTCTAAAGTTGGCTCCTGATTTTAGTGTCTCCCCAGGCAGAAGACCCTGGATGTGTCCAGTCTTCTAGTGCTTCTCGGGCTCAGGCCTTCTGCTCTCGTGCTCCGGGACCTTCTATCTCGTTTTCTCTCCTTTTGTCTCCTCTCGGGCCTCGAGACTGCCACTCTTCAGTTCTCCCGTTCTCAGGCTGCCCAGAATTCTCACTGCTCTAAACACATGAACCTGCGTCGTCCACAGCCGTCTCACGCCGTAATTACTGCTTTTGTCCCCCTGTGTCCCCATTACGAGCTGCCAGAAGTACCTTGTGCTTGCAGGGGTCAAATGGCAGGGGCAGGTCTTGGAACCAAGAAAAGGCACGCCTGCGCGTCCACGGTCCTGTGTCGTCTGCCGACCTGGGCTGCAGCCATCGGGACTGAACTCACCAAAAAAAAAAAAGAAAAAGTGAGATGAGAGCATTCTGGATTTGAGGGAGGAAGAAAGAAAGCCCTAGAGCAGGAGTTCTTAACCAGGGGTCCTTTAATTGAATTGAAATTCAAAAAAACATTCTTCTTGTGGGAACGTGTTGGTGAAGGTGTGATATATTTATTAAATAATACACGGTATAGTGTGCCCTGAGTCAGGGTTCCGTGGTTTCACCTGACTGGCAAAGGGGTCCATGGAACAAAAAGGTTAAGAGCCCCTGTTCTGGAGAGTTCTACTTAGACCCAGGGGATCCTGGTATGTGATCACCTCCTCCAAGTTGTCTGAGAAAAATAGAAAGGAGCAGAAAAAGCCACGCTGACTGAAATATCTCCTGCCCCCGTAGGAGCTACGGGGTCCCTGGTCCCCGTTTTGGCGAGCCAGACCTGGGTGTAACTGCTTTTCTTCCGTACGAGGATGCCTGGTATGGCCCCACCGCCACCCCAGGAGCACTGCCTCGTTTCCAAGGACCTCGGGGCTGTGTGCTCGCGGGCCTGCCCGCTTCACCTTGCACAGTGCAGCGTGCGCCCCTGCCCCTGGCGCCAAGTCCTGCTTCTAGTCCCTGGCAGGAGGCTTTGTCTTGGCAGCACCTATCTGCTGTGCATGTACCAGGACCCAACAGTGAGGACATCTGTGCAAATCTATTAGCAACAAACACGGGTCACGTCATCTCGAATAAAGAGAACATTGAGGGAGAAACACTGGGTCACTGGCAGCGGCCTGGCAGCATTCAACAAGGGCATCTGTGCAATGCTGGGGCCGTCGGATACGGGGGGCGGCGGGGGCACCATGGAGGGAGGAGAGAGAGAGGAGGGTATAAATCTTTCTTTCCTTTTGCTTTGCTGTCCTCCGGAAATGGGACACATTCTGCACCCCTCCTACGCTATCTGGCACGAGGTCAGGGAGAGTCGGCTGAGACCTAGGAGGGCAGAGGCCATGGAGGTGCCCCATCAGGAAACAGCCATGCTTGCCCAGGTACGCTGAAGGCTTTTGGCAGAGGGTCTCCGAGACCCACAGGCCCAGCGCAAGCCGGCTGGCCACGTGACTCAGGGCTCCAGGTGCCTCACCTCTTCACCCAGAGGTAGTGAGATCAGCTAGTGCTGTTGCCGTGGCTCTCGGGACCCTGCACCTGTTTAGAGCAGGGGTGGCCTCTCAGAGGCCAGCGGGCCAGCTACGAGGCCGGAAATGATTCATTTGGCCAGCAGAGCTTTTAGGATTTTTAAATTAGCTGCCAACATTTAAAAATAGGAAGATTTTTCACAAAATTCCAAGCTTCCAATTTCTCTTGAAAATTCAGAAAATGACGGCCGCACAACCCTCGTTCCCACTAACAGCGACCGGCTGCCCCAGGAGGGTCCTTGGCCTTAGGATGGGGCATGGGCTCTCTCCAGCAGCTGGGCTCTCTTGGGGAGCTTGCCTGGTCCTGCAGGAATTTGAATTTTGGGAGGTCAGGAGGAGATCGCAGCCGGGGCTTGCTCCACTCAGGGAGCAGAAGGGAGGCTCCCATTCAAGGAAGTCAGAGCCCCAAGGAGAAACCAGCCGCCACCAGCCCAGTGGCTTAGGGAGACGCGGCCAGCCTGCGCGCCTGGGCTGGGATCGCAGCAGAAACGGAGGCCGAGCAGCGGCTCGCGGCCTTGCCACGTGGCCTGTGAGCCGCGGTGCGGACGGGAAGTGGCGGGGGTGGGAGGGAAGAATGTGTTACCCCCGGCCCTTCGTCCTTCCACCCCGCCTGGAAGAGGAAAACAAGCCGGAACCCCCGTGGCAGCTGCTGAGAAAACTAAGCCTGTCCGCTGCAGCCTGACTCGCCAGGGGCCAAGCGCCCCGCGGGTGGTTCCCAACCTTGACTGCACCCCGGGAGGCTCTTTAGATTTGGGGGCTCCGGCCAATTCAGCAGCATTCTGGGTGGTGGGCCCGGCGTGTTTCCCATGTGACTCCACTGGGAGGCCGTGGGTGAGAGCCAGGGTGCAGAGCAGGCTCCTGAGACTTCCGCTTGCCGGCGAACCACCGGCTCGTAGGCAGACGCGGGTTCTGAGTCCCGTGCGGCTTGCTCTGGTTTTCAGAGAAAGCGCAGCCTGGGGCCTGCCTGACGGTTTGCGGGGGTCTCCGGGCCAGCTGGAGGCCCCGCAGCGCCTGCCCCGAGAGTGCTCTCCGCATCCGTCGAGTGAACGGATGAAAGTCTTGGAGCAGGGGCAGCAGCGTTCACACTCCAGCTCTGCAAGTTACCGCACCCCCAAGATCACAGGAGGATATCTTATTTTAAAAGATCATTAATGTGGAAACAGAACACCAGCACAGGGACTATTTCCTTATCTCAGCTGTTTCTTATAACTTCAGGTCATTCATTCGTTTCATCAACAATGTTCACAGTCCTCACTGTACGGAGACAACCAGCTCATTAGTCTGATTCAACCAGTGAGATAAAATGTTGGTCAAATGAAGCAGGATTGCAGAGGGCCGCGTGGAAGTGCGGCCACCATGAGGTCAGGCCTCCCGGTTCCCAAGGCGGACGAGGAGCTTTGCTTACTCAGTAGCTCCTCGCCGTCAGCGAGGCCTGATCTCGAGACCTTCCAGACTCCTAATCGGGGCACTTCCTGAACGTCGCTCTTGAGTCAGCTTCTGAGCCGCGCCGGCTCTCTGTCCCCAGCTTCCTCACAACGACACAACTGCCTGTTCGATTTGCTCACCTGATCTCTCACCTGAAGCTGTTTTTCAAAGGCTTTCCTGCTGCGGGTTTCTCAGGAACTTAGTGCCCCTCCCTCCAGACCAGCTTCATAACCCTCTGCATTATGCATATGAGGGCCACAGCTGAATTCCAGAGCAGTGGCTGCTTGTCATTGATTGTTGTGCTATTTATAAAGAGCTGAAATGACTGTCATTTAGTGGTTTCCAGCGATCTGCCGTGTGCTGGAGTGCAATCCAATGTAATGTATGAAGAACAAACCCATATCATCTTAGCTGATAGAGCAGTGCACCAAAAAGTAAATGTGGAGTTCCTGCTGCTCTAGGACTTACACGAGACAGAAGAGTCAGAGCCAGTTGCAGGGCTGGCTGTGAATTGAGTGCTTTAACAGGCTCAGTGGCTGCCAAACTTCTCCCACTCCCAGCTTCCCAAAAGCACCCACCATGCCCGTCACTCAGGAGACACAGCACTTGCCTCTGCTCCGCTCCCTCACGCCAGCGTCCTTGCCAGTCCGTGCACACACCGTGCTCCGGCCTCGGGCGTTGGCTCCGTGCCCGCTGCCTGTACTGACACCCAGTCCCGCGGCTCACCGAAGACCACCTCCTCAGAGGCCTATCAAAGACAGCAGGCCTGTCCCTGCTTTGTCTTCCCTTGAGCTATTACATATCAGTCTTCAAAATGAGAACATCGGCTCTAGGAGAGCTGAAAATCCGTCTTTTTCGCTGTTGTGTTCCCAATTCTAAGAACAGTGCCTGGCATACAGTAAGTGTTCAATACGCAGTTACTGAATGAATGAATGAATGAGCCCAGAAATACACAGACACAATGCGAATCTTTTGAGAAGAGGCTCTGGGGGACGGGACAGAGGAGAGCAGTCTGATGAGAGCAAGATGAGATGTGCTCTGAGGCCTGCAGGCCTGGCTGGCAGACCTTCTTTGGGCAGGAGCTCCGAGCAATTAGGGCCAAGGGTACTGGATGCCAGCACTGTCCAGGTAAGGAAAGAAAACGCAGAAACCCAGGCACACAGGTACCACGTTTCTGCAGGGTGGTGCCTCCAACAATGAGCCCCCGCCCCGCCAGTGCTCCGGCCTCTCCACCTCTGCTGCCTCCGCGTCATCCACCGTTTGCTGAGTGTGGCAGACTGAGTCACGTCCTTCAGCCCATTCCTGTGGCTGTGAAGCCACAGTAAACAGGACCCTTTGAAGCCGCTATTTCCCGTTATGACGTGGCCCCCTGATTCAGGATGAGTCAGTCCCAGCACTGGAGGCCTTTATAGGCAGAAGCCATTCTGACAGCAAGAGAAAGCCACGCAAGGGGCCAGAAGCCGGACGTCAGTGGGAACCTGGAGAGGAGAACATCGCCTGTGACGACAGGAGGCCAAGATGCAGGCCAGGTCGGGGAACCCGAGGATGGCGTCGTCTTGCCCACACCTTGATTCTGGACCTCACCGAGCCTAAAGCTGGGCCGGCGAGTCGCCGTTGCTGAAGCCCAGTGTGGTGTTTGTCCTGGCGGCCCGGAGACCAGGGCCGCGGGGCAGCGGGGACTCTCGGGGTCCCTCCACGGCCAGCGCAGGTCGGTGGGGGGTTGCAGCAAGTGCGTTCTGAGTGGTGGGGGCAGGGGAAGTTCTTGCTTCTCCCCAGGCCCCTGTGAAACTCGGGCTGGTTTTCTTTCTGCTTTATCTCTACGGCCAGGCCTAGCAACTGTTTGTGGTTCCCACTTAGAGTGATGATAGCACAGACATCGAGAAGAAAAAACTGTAAATCCATATAGGCCACAACCCAGTGACACGGATATCGTGGTGGACTTATTTCTAAATATCTGGAAAGAACTGCTTAACTAAACCCCAAAAAGAGTTAGTGCAATCGTTAATGTTTATGAAAAATTCAGTGAGGCCAGGTAATCAGATGAAACCTATAACTGAATTTCTTAACTAAATCTTGGAGGAATCCTAAGGCCCAAATCCAAACTCTACAAGAGTCATTCAAGTTCAGTTTCTAATCTACATCTTACCTACGTGACACTGGTAACAGCGAGTGTTCATTTAGCACAAACTGCCCTGGTCTGTAGTTTGGGGTGCCTGCTCAGGTGTAGGTGGCTAAGCGTTCCTTTTTCCTAAATAAGGAAGTAGAGAGCCAGAAGGGGGCTGATTTGTTGGAAGATTACTCATGAAGGCGGTGCAGGCGCTCTGAAGGTAGGCTGGGTCTGCCGGCTCCTGAGCTGTTGCAATCGTGACCTTGCCCGGGTAACATTGCAGCAAGGCCAAACACAAATGGGCATGTCTGAGCTTTTATACAAATATGCAGGTAGAATATGAGAAAAACAGCAGTTTTCTACCATCAAAGTGCTATTTGCTAACATTGTGTTCCTAACGTACAGCCGACCACTAAGTAAGGGGTCAGCTCCTGGGGGGCAGGGTGTGTGCGAGGAAGAGACGAGGGGAGCCCGTCCCGGGGGCGGGGACGGCGAGGATGCACGGGAGCCAGTCTTGAGCAACACTCATGAACACCCGTGCGTGCTGCCACGTTTACATTCCAGTTTGTGCACAAAAATCCTGCACTGAAATTTTGGCTCAGAGAAAATCAGTGATTTGCTGCAGGTCCCACAAGCGGCAAAGCCGGGTTCAGATGCCGGTGAGCTGGCTCCACGTCCAGTTCTCCGCTAAGGAGCTCCAGCAAACGCAGCGCAGAGCCCGAGGGAAAGGTCTGCTTCACCAAGCCCTTTACTTTCTGGAACAACTTTGCAACAGGCATACCAACGGGCTCACCTTGTGGATGGAAGAGAAACATAAACCCCTGAGGCTGTGGGGAGACGATGGGGAAGGAATAACAAACAGGGAATCGTTATTACTGTCCAGAGTCATTGCCTTTCTAGAATTTTCCATACCAAGCACGCAAGACCGTTTGTCATGAGCAGTCAGACTCCTCCGGGCGTCGCCCTGCCCGATGGTGAGGAAGGAACGCCTTCTGCGGCGCTCTGGAGCTGGGCCAGGGAAGCCTTTCTCAGCGCTGCGCATCGGCGCGGGCGGGGCTGGGCCCGGGAGAGCCGGCTTTGAAGCCGTCCTCCGGGTGGGCACGAGCGTGCAGGAGTGCAGCGCGAGGGGAGCCGGCGACCGCAGAGCTCGGAGCAGGGGTGCAGCTTGCCGCTTCTTGGCAGCTGCTCCGAGAAGGCAGCTCAGCGCGTGACCCCTTCCACCACGGCCTCCACTTCAGCTACTTAAGCCTTTTTTAACTTTTTATCTCAGGTCACTCCAGGTACAACACAGCTCTTGCCCCCATGAGCCTGGCCTGCGGGACGTCTCAGGTCCTCAGAGAGGTCGTCTACCTCTGTCCTTGGGACCTCTTGGTTACGGTCCCAGGTGTACTTGCAGGCTGGCCCAGGCAGAGAGAGAGAGACTCAGCTGGTGCGGCTGCTTTTAAACCATTGGCTATTCCTCCCCTGGCTAATGCCGGGCAGTCCCAGCTGCTTGCTGGTTTGACTGATTACCCACCGTCAATTCCCCTCTCCCCAGGGGGCAGCTAATGATAAGGCCCCGGAGAATATCCAGGGCTTTTCCTCCATCCCTGATGAAATCTCCTTCCAAATGGGAATTCTGGTGGGTTCCTGCAGCAGCCTTCTGGGGAGGGGTCTTTCCTGACTGGGCTCCTTGGCCACGTGGTTCACGGCCACATTTGTCTGCTGTGTTTTAGGTTCATCTTCCCTTTCCCTAAACCAGCCCGAGTCACGCTTGCATAGAAGCTGTCACCAGTGACAGGCAGAAGCTTCTCCAGCACAGCCCCCGTCGAGGGGCATCTCCAGAAGCTCCTTGCTAAGTCTGGCTGTGCTCCGAGCATCCTCCCAGCTCTCGGTGAGGAGCGTCACAGCGGCCTTTGCCTAGCTAAGTTCCCCAGGGCCCGCCGGCCCAGGCAGGCTCTGCAGTGCTCCCCAGGGCTCGGCCCGCCCTTCCCAGGCCTTTGTAGGTGCACCCACTCTGCTCTGTTTCCAAGCCTGGCTGGAGAGGGGGATATGATCCCCCCACTTCCATCCATCCTTGCCACTCCAGGTAGAAAACAGGGCTCAGTCAACACATACACACACCGCAGCAGGCTGAACGCTGCCCCTTCCCAAAGATAAAAAGATACGTGTGCCCCGGTCCCTGGAACCTGTGAAAGTTAGTTTTTGTAGGACAAAAGGGATGTGCAGATGTGACTAAGTCAAGGATCTTGAAGGGGGTGGTTGTCCTGATTATCTGAAGGGCCCTAAATGCAATCACATGCGTTCTTGCAAGAGAGGCGCAAAGGGAGGCTTGACACGGCACGGAGAGGCGGCCATCGACCACGGCCTGACCGAAGTCACGTGGCCGCGATCCAGGAACGCCAGCAGCCACCAGATCTGGTAAACAGGTTTGCTAGATGGGCATGATTCCTCATCTAGTTCTCAAAATTATTTTAATAAAGGAGAAGCAGGGTACATTTGAAAAAGGTCTCTGACATCAGAGAACAAGAATATACTATGAATCTTCCTCTTAGCCTTCTCCAAAGGGACCTGTGGTCATTTAGTAGGTAACTGCGCAATGGGGAACGAGAAACACAGACCTTTCCATGTCTACTGGACACCAGCTCTGAATTCCTAGAGACTCCCAAATGCCACTGAAGTTCACCACTCAGATCTCATGGGTGGGGGCAATCAGGTCACAAATGGAGGCGTGGCCCCAGCTCACCAGCGCAGTGGGATGACCCTCTGCCAGGTCATCATCTGGGGTGAGCAAAGTTAGAAGCAGAGCCCCAGCCACTGGCAGAATCCCCACGTGGGGTAACTGCTATTAGGGAAAGAGGGCCAAAGGGAAGCCCCCAACGCTTCGCCTTCCAACCACAACCATAACCAGAGCAAATGCCGTATCCTGGTGCACTTAGGGATTCATGCCACGTCAGATCCCAAGGAGGGAGGTTCCTGTCCCATGCTGTATTGGTTAGGCCGTGCTAGCCGCATAAGGAATACAGCAGAAACGTATTTTACATTCAGGTGACAGTCCTCAGAGGGCTTTCCTTGATCAGCAGGTAGTTTTCCTCTGCGGTGTTTTAGGGACTCAGGCTCTTCCAACTGGTGGCTTTTCCATTTTTACTTTCATCGTCCTCTGTCTTAAGCAGAGAGTGGAGAAAGCCCTGAGCTTAGCAAATGCAAACAGCCCTGAAGTGCTCATGTTGCGTGGGTGAGAATTAGGAGGGACACGGCGCACCTTAACACGTGGCCCTGGCTGGGCAGCTGCCTACCAGCAAGAACTCCTCCTTCCAGATTAGGGAAAGTGCTTTTGTTTTGGGGGAGTTTTGTTTGTTTTTGTTTGTTTTTGTGTTGTTGTTTTTTAGCTGTCAGTCATGCAGCCATGTCTAGCATACATCTCATTCAACTATCTAATCTGGATGGTGCAAAGGATGGCTGGGTTTTGAAAGAAGTCAGTGGACTAATTTAAACTTAATCAGCTGGTGAAGCCTATTTGCATTGTTCTTCCTGGTAGAATACGCTTACTGGAGAAAATCAGTTCAACTCTTCCAGCCAGTGCGCTCCTGATGCAGGTAATGTTGTTTCTCTATCCTGCTAGAGAACAGAACCCTGGGGGGGGTAACAAGCACTAACTGTTACAGTGTAACATCAGGGCTATTCTCTCCCGCTCTGAGCTCCTGTTTGGTCAGATGAAACCTTTACCACCTCACCATTAAGCCACACTGATTTATTTTGTCGATAATGTTACTCTTACAGGAACAATAGAACAGAAAGTAACAATTATACCAGGTGCCTTGGTAAGACACAGTTGTACCAGAAGATGAAAGATAAACATGATTGTAATACAGGTTCTTCTAAACCCCATCAAGTTATTTTAAGGTCAAGTGGTCTGGGGACACAAGTGAAGCTCTGAATACCGAGGCACAAAGCTTACTGGGTCTCTCTGAAATCTGGAGGAAGCATGTACCATTTACCCAGTGAACCAAAGGCTGCCTGCCACTACCCACCTCCACCAGGCCAAGGTCGTAGTAAAAGCAACTTTGCCACATCCCACAAAACCTAGCTGAGCCGGTTGTGCTCAGAGCGTCTGGCAAATCGGGTGGCTTTGTGGCAGTGGAGCGCAACCTTGACTGCGAACTGAAATCACCTGGCCGCATGCCACCTGGGGCGCTGGGGCAGCCAGAAGGGCTGACACTTAGGGCTCGCCAGGGATTCTGACTGAATTCCTTGAGAACCACCAACCCATGGAGACCAGAAACGGTTCTCAAACTTTAGGGTGATTCAGAATCACCTGGAGGGCGTGTTAAAACAGATTGCTGGGACCCGCCCCAGAGTCTGTAATAAAGTAAGTCTGGGAGGTGAAGCCATAGAATCTGCTTTTCTAACAAGTTCCCAGGTACTACTGCTGATTTTGCTGTTCTCACACTGTGAGAATCATTGATGTACACATGGCACGTTCCAGTAGCAGAACCACAATGGAGTCTTCCAGGTTCTGGAATTTTTGCCAATCTTTTAGATGAGAAATAATAGTATAGGATATCTCTCATTATGTGGCATTGAACATATTTTCATCTTATTAAAGGCCATTTGTACTGTTTTTCTATAAATTATCTGCTCATGTCCCATGCCCCTTTTTGCTATTGCATTGTGGTCTTTAGTTTTCTCCATTTCTCTCTTTCTGGAAACTGTTTATTAAAAAAAATTACCCCAGTATTTTCATATTATTGCAAAAAAAAGTTTTCATTTTGTCATTCCTCTTTTGACTTTGTTTATGGTGGGGTATTTATGTTGCTTTCTGCTATGTAACTTTTAAAAATGTGGTCAAAATTATCAGTCTTTTATTTTATGGCTTATGGATTTTGAGCCATATTTGAGTCATATCACGTCCAAAGTGTGAGGTATGCATATTAGAAAGAAATTGACTCTTCTCAAAATAGCCTTATTTTATTAGTCCATTTTCACCTCCAACTGATTTAAGATGTTGCCTTATTAAATTTTCATCAGTAATTGGGTCCACTTCCCAATTCTGCTCCATTGTTTTGTCTCTATGGACAATAGTCGGTATGTTTCAGTACTTGATGGGACTCCTTCTCCCTCCTTACTCTGCTTTGTCAATGTTTACCTGGATATTCTTGTTTATTTTTTCACATGAACTTTAGAATAAGCTTACCTAATCCAGAAAAATAAACATCTGCAAACATCTTAATGTGATCTATTAAATTTATAAATTAAGGAGATTTAATATCTTTATATGTTGAAGCATTGTTTCCATAAACATGGTATGCCTTTCCATTTGTTCAAGTCTATTTTCATGTTTCTTCAGGGATATTTTAAGGTTTTCCTCACCATTTTTGGACAATTTTAAAAACTATTCTTGAGTATTTTTTGTTGTTGCTATTATAAATAAGGTTTTTTGTTTTTTTTTATGGATTGTATGCTTTATTAATAGGTATCAATAAAATTGATTTGTTTAAAAAAAAGATACGAGCAGTGCTTTAAAAATATCCCCTTCTCATAATAAGCAAGACATATTATAAGGATACATATTGTGTGATGTCACTTCTAAGAGGTCTCTAGAAATAAAGTCTCAGAGACAGAAGGTAGATTTAAAAAGGGGAGTGTATGTTTGGTCGATATAGAAATAAATTATTAAAATAAAAAAATATATCCCCTTCACAGGCTCCATGCTACTTTTAATAACAGAGCCAAGCTTATCTTCCTTGATAATTCTTATCAGACTTTCCAAGAGGGGGCTGCTATTACCAGATGCACAGTATTTTCTCTTCACAGTTGGAAGGGAAAGAGAGAACATGAACAAAGGATAAAAAGAAGCCAATAAATTTGATATAAACTAGTTTCATAGAGACTGATTTATATTTTGGCAAGCCTTTCTATCTACTATGATCCC